>PEKF01000016.1:0-256882 GCA_003073195.1 Ramalina intermedia | reverse complement strand
ATAGCTACGTAATAATAATTATATATTTATTAAAATAAGAAAATCTATAAATACGTTTTTATCCGGACGTTTTAATAATTTTATTACCGCGATCGTAACGAAGCTAAATCTTCCTTTTAATCTTAAGTTTCGGGTTATTTTTTAAACGTATAATTATTATTACGTAGCTATACGTACCGGCTTATTCTTATACTTATCGGACGAGGCCGCTCTTTAACGTATTCGTTATACTATTAAGTAATAAAGCTAGATTTATGGCTATAGTAGTGGTTATGGTGGGTACGTAAGTAATTTGCGAAGAAATAGAGGACGCGTTATTGATAAAGTCTTTAAAAGTCTTCCATTATACTACGGGCTGCGGCTAGCATAATTCAATATACCCGCGGAAAAAAGGCCACTAAGCCTATTTAGGAAGGGTGTATATGCAGACGATTCGAGGGTGTATTTGTAGACGAAGCGACGGTGTACTTGCAGACGAGTAGGGTGTATGTGTAGCCCTTCCCTAATTTAAAGGAGCAACAAGGGCGTCTTAGGGGGCGGGGCCCGCGGAGCAGCTCCGCAATCCTCCCCGCAGCTTTCCTCCGCAAGCTCCGCAATATCAACATGCAGTAGACAGGTTCAACAAATTCTTCAATCTCTTGTACATCAGCATATATTGGATATGGACGACCGTCAAGAGACTTCCCTCAGCAGCCTATTCGCGACCGCAAAATCCAAAAGGTCAAACCTTGAAGCATTCGCCTCCGCGACCGACCCTTTATATCAAGAAAACGTCCGCTCCGCCATCGAAGCTCTCGAGCAATGTCGCAGACTCGCAGATCGAATTTCGCTCTTCAGCCCCAACGAGCTTTTAGAAGATATCTCCTCTAATGATCTCCAGTGAGCTTTCAAAGATTATACACACGACGATACCTAGCTCACGCTTTCGTACAGGTACCTCTCCATCGATTACTATCAAGCCGACATCATCCTGAAGCAAACCACACCCGATCGCAAGCATCTGCTCAAACAAGCGCAAATATTCCATGAAAGATATATTCAATTATTAGACACCTATCGAATACTAGTGAAGAGCAATAGCAAGCTATACGAACGATATCTAGAGGATCGAGACAACTTCTCCCTCCTACTCAGCAATGACGCAGCAGCGCGGAGAGGTACGAAGATCGCTCGCTTCAAGGAGGAGAAGCAATTGAAACAGAAGCTTGAGGTATCCCCCTCCCAATTTCTTACATCCTTTCGGAGGAATAACCCTGCCTGACCGAAAAAATCGCAGCACCTCTCTCAAAACCCCACCGCCCTGGACCAAGACGACTCCGCCCTCCGAGACCTCCACCTCGCCGAGATCGAACTGAACACCCACCACGCCTTCCAATCCCTCGACATGATCGCCCAAGAGCTCAAAATTCTCGCCTCCATGCCGCCGACCCCGCCTCCCGGCCCAGAAGAGCAAGAAGCGGATTATCGAGAACGGAATGGCCTGCGTGGTGGCCGGGAGGATTACTCGGATCGGCTGGACCCCTCGCTGTCGGATCTGTATCGCAAGGGGAAAGCGGGGCCAATCCTGAATAAAGATGGGAAACCGCTGCAGCCGTTCACGTTGCTGGATAGTCGGCAGAGATTGCAGCAGGGGGTGTTTCGGCCGGGGCATAGTTTGCCCACGATGACGATTGATGAGTATTTGGATGAGGAGAGGAGGAGGGGTGGCATCCCGAGTGGGGACGGTGGGGGTGAGCCAGGTGGTGGGGGCGGGGTGGTGGTGGATGAGGATGATATGGAGCGGGCGGATGTGGAGACGATGAAGGCGAGGGATTGGGATGAATTCACAGAGGCGAATCCGAGGGGGAGTGGGAATACCATGAACCGGGGATGATGTCGTTATGTGGCCCTTTAACCATCATGATCTATGTACGAGACCAATCTCCTCGAATGCATGCGTTGTGATCGTCAATATGCTCGCCAGATACGCCCACCTCCTCGTGACGCACGCAAAATCTTCCAGAGATGGGTTCATTTCTCCAAACATCCCCATCCCCGCCTTTCCCCCACTCCCCCCCCCCCCAAAACAGCTACGACCTTCAACTCCGCCCATCCCTCTCCGCCTCATCACTCTCCAACCGCCACGCCGGCAACCACCTCTCCCCCCCCTCCGCATCCACAACCCTCAACCGCGGATTCCTATGCGTATCCCCCACGCCCCCGAGACTCGTATACCCCTCATCATAAAGCTCACACCACTCCTCGCCCATCCACCGCAGAAACGCCCACACCTCCCCATACCGCCACTCCAACACGGGATGCACCCGCATGAAACTCGGCCACCCGCGATCCGTCACGTCGAACTTCGACAACTTGGCCCCGTGGGGATCGGTGCGCCTCGTCCCCACGAAAATCGCTTGGATGGGTTGACCGGCGGGGGAAGCGAGGTAGGCGCTAAAAGCGGATTTCATCGAAGTGGGGGATGAGGGGGCGGGGAGTTGGTGGGTTAGGTTCAAGTGGTACCGGAGGGAGGAGGTGGAGACGAAGCGGTCGACGGAGGGGAAGGGATCGGGGCAGGGGATGTGGATTGCGGGTAAGGTGGGGGGCAGGTGGGGGTGCGTGGAGAGGAGGGAGAGGTAGAGGAGGAGGAGGACGAGGCAGTCTTTTCCGCCGTTGTAGGAGAAGGAGAGGGTGGGGATGCTGTTGGGTTTTTTCAATCATTGTGTCAGCGGTGAAAGACTGGTCTGGGGGCGGGGCGATGAGGGGAGGCGGGGGTTGGGAAGTTTCACTCACGGGTATCTATCCAACGCCTCCTGTATTATCGACAGCGAATGGCGGCATTGCGATTGCACGGAGCGTAATCTCTCCTCCTGGAAGTCTTCCTGTAGGAAGGATTCGATCTTCTCGTGTAGGGTTTCACAGAGTGTGCGGAGAGGGTGGACGGTGCCATTGGCGAGCTTGGATTGGTCCGTGGTCTCGTCATGCGCTGGGTCTGGGAGAGACATGCTCTGGTCATGGTGCAGGACGAAAAGCGAGTGGATTGTCGTTGGTCTGACCGATTTGCCGCGGTCATCGAAAAGACGTCACAGAGGCGGAATTGTGGCCGCCGGCGTGTTTCCGCTGTGCTGCGAGACTTGACGCTGGATTACCATACAAGCCTGCTAGCATTGTGGCAGCAATGCAGTCGACCCGTTTGAATGGGCTAGATCTAGGTTCTAAATCAAGCTCAACACAAGTATCCAACGCGTAGACAATCTTTGTTGAAGGAAGTGATGTGGCTCCCTGTGTTTGGCTCAACACCTGCCTTATGTGAATGTTGACCCTGAATATCGTAGCTCTTTTCACTCAAGCTGTCAATGATATCTTTTTGTTGGTTGCCCGATCTCAGTCTCTTTCTTTTCAATAACTCTGCTGTACCCTACACTTTGAAACATTGGGGCTTCTGACTCGTATGCGTTGTGCAAGCTATGGCGCCTGCAGCTACGCTTTCAAGACTAAGTCAGCATTCGCGGCCTGCAAGTGACTCTGAGTCGACGCGAAACGTACCTATCAAGTCCATGCATACCGAGATCGCTGACACAGGTGCCCTGGCCGCCACTGACCTCCAACGCGCAGAGCCTGATATTGACGATAAAATGGACGTTGATGATGGAGGATCTCCTTTTCTCGACGAGTCAGGATCGGAGGAGGAACCTGTCACTTCTGGCAACAATACGACACAGGAGAAGCGGAGAGCACAGGACCTGATCTTCGCCCATTAGTAAATCTTTAGCACCTAATACAAGGACATGGGTCATGCTAAGCAATATTACAGTGTATCCCAACGAGCAGCGAAGACGACCAAGGAAGAGATCAAAGCTGCTGAAGCAGGCGTCAACGATGAAGATCTATCCATCAAGGCCTTGATGGAGAAACAGGAATCCCACGTCATTGTCAACGATCCTCGTGAATATCAGATGGAGTTGTTCGAAAAAGCCAAGCTACAGAATACCATTGCTGTGCTCGATACGGGTCCGTGGTTCAAAGCGCATGGGACACCTTCACTAGCCCAGCTAAGAATTACCTAGGATCCGGCAAGACGCTCATAGCGGTACTGCTGTTAAAGCACATTCTTGATCAAGAGCTCGAGAAACGAGCGAATGGAGAACGACCAAGAATCGCCTTCTTTCTCGTAAGTATTTTGTTTTGGCAACGGATCTGCTTGCATTCACGGAGCGCTTACCTTGAACAAGGTCGACTGCGTCACTCTCGTCTTTCAACAGTATGCCGTCCTCGAGTGCAATCTAGACCAGAAGATTGACCGCTTCTGTGGCGAGATGGGCTGCGATCTATGGTCCAAAGAGACTTGGCTGAAGGTCTTCAGTGAGAACCGAGTCATTGTTTGTACTGCAGAGATCCTGTACCAGTGTCTGATGCATTCTTTCATATCCATGGAAGACATCAATCTCCTAATCTTTGATGAGGCTCATCACGCCAAGAAGAACCATGCCTACGCCAGGATCATGAAAGACTACTACATCCCTCACAAAACAGCCTGGCGACCGAGAATCTTCGGAATGACAGCGTCTCCCGTCGATGTCAACGACGATCCTGTCAGAGCCGCCAAGGAGCTCGAGGCTATGCTTCATTCCCAGATTACCACGGCTTCCGACTTATCGCTGTTGCAGATGGTGACAAGCAGACCGGATGAGGAGGTAGCCACGTATGGACATCTAGAATGGCCGTATTATACCGACTTGAGCATCCACATGAAGCAGAATTTCCCTGGAGTCCACGGCTTTTCTAAGATCCTGTTGAAGGCACGAGAGGCTACTGCTGAGCTAGGAAGCTGGTGTGCGGATTATCTGTGGGTCATGGCGCTTGCTGATGAGAAAGCCCGAAAACTGGAAACGAAGACGGAATATCTTGCCAACAAGGAAAACAAACCCGCAGCCAGAATTGACGCCGAAATGAAGCTAATACGAGAAGCCGAAGACGCCGTTTCCAGATGGCCGTTCGAGCCTCTAATCAAGGAGAAGAACTGTCTGAGCCCGAAAGTCCTGCTTCTCCAACGATATCTTGAATTGACCTACGAGAGACCTACAGAGGCTCGGTGCATCATATTTGTTACTCGGAGGTATACCGCAAGACTACTTAACGAGGTCCTCAAACGACTCGCGACACCACACATGCGTTTGGGTCTCCTCATGGGCACAAGGTCAAGCGACGCTTGGGACGTCAAATTCAGTGTAAAGCAGCAAGTCCTAACGCTTACCAAGTTTCGAAGGGGAGAGCTCAATTGCTTGATCGCGACCTCGGTAGCGGAGGAAGGCGTCGACATCCCTGACTGCAACCTCATCATCAGGTTCGATCTGTACACTACCCTCATTCAGTATATTCAAAGTAGAGGTCGCGCCCGCCATCGGAACTCGAGATACCTTCACATGGTAGAGGAGGACAACGGCTCTCACTTGCAGAGACTGCATGAGGTTCGTCAGGGGGAGACAAAGATGAGGAAATTCTGCGAGGCGCTCCCCCAAGATCGGCTCCTGCAGGGCTCAAACTACAAACTTGAAACTGCCTTGGTTAAAGAACGTGGCTACAGAAGATACGAAGACCCTGAAACCGGTGCTACATTGACCTACAACTCCGGCTTGGTAGTCTTGCAACACTTCGTTGGGTGCCTGCCGCACAGTGCTGATGTGGCGCCTCAAATCACCTACAATGTTTCTGTTGAGCATAAGAAGTACACTTGTGAGGTCATATTACCGGAGACTTCTCCACTCCATTCAGCATCCGGACGGGCAGCTGGTCGAAAAATGATAGCCAAGCGGTCAGCGGCCTTTGAGGCCTGCTGTCTTCTGCGCCAAATGGGCCACTTGGACAACAACTTGATACCAACATATCACAAATTGCTTCCTCAGATGAGGAATGCGCATCTTGCGATAACCAGCAAAAAGACTAGCGCCTACGAGATGAAAATCAAACCTTCAGTGTGGGAGCAGACTCGGGGCACGCGTCCGAGGCAGTTATATGTGACAGTTCTGGAGTTGGAGCAGCCGGAAAACCTTGGCCGGCCGTGTCAGCCATTAGCTCTGCTGACAAGGACACGTCTACCTCATCTGCCATCGTTTCCACTCAATCTACAGATTGATAAGTCGTCAGACCTTCTATCCCAGAGCCTCACAAAGCCGATGCACATCGAGGACGAAACCCTCGACGATGTCAATCAGTACACACTTCGTATCTACAAGGACATCTTCAACAAGACTTTTGAGGTCAACGCTGCTCAGATGTCGTATTGGATTGCCCCCGTGTTCCCAGATTGGCGTCATCGGAATGCTGATCACGATACCGCGAACGTTATAGATTGGGACTCTATCAGATATGTTGCTGCCAACGAAGAAATGCCATGGAAGGTCGAAATCCCGCACAGCCAGCTCGTCAACAAGTACGTCGTCGATCGTTGGGACGGCGGTCGGCGGTTCTTCACCGAGGAGATCGAATCCGGGATGAAACCGACTGACGAGGTCCCAGGTGACGCTGCCAAACATAGGCATATGGATTCCATCATTGACTATAGCGTGAGTTTATATCGCAAGTCGAGAGCTCGGGCGACTTGGTGTCCAGATCAGCCCGTCATTAGGGCGCATCGAGTACTTCACCGGATAGACTGGTTAGGAGACTTTCCCGAGAAGGACACCAAGGTCAAGACGAGGAGCTACATATGTCCTGAGCCATTGCGCTTCTCTTCCCTTCCCATTTCAGCTGTAACCATGTGCTACATTTTTCCTTCAGCCATCACCCGAATAGAAGCCTACCTTATCACGCAAGAGGCGTGCGAAGCTCTCAATTTCAAGTGTTCGCCAGAGCTTGCTCTGGAAGCCTTTACAAAAGACTCCGATAATACAGAAGAGCACAGAATGGAGCAGGTACATGTCCAACGGGGGATGGGCAAGAATTATGAACGCCTGGAATTCATTGGGGACTGCTTTCTGAAGATGGCAACATCGATCTCTCTTTTCTCTCAAAGCCCGGACAACAACGAGTTTGAATACCATGTCAAGCGGATGCTCATGATCTGCAACAAGAACCTCCTCAAAACGGCCTTGGAGAAGAAAGTCTACGAATACGTTCGATCGATAGCTTTTTCGAGAAGGACTTGGTATCCCGAAGGCATAAAGCTTCTGGAAGGGAAAGGTCATACGAAGCAAGGGACCGAGGTCCACAAACAACACTTAGGAGATAAAACCATCGCTGATGTCTGTGAGGCACTGATCGGAGCGGCCTTGCTGTCTCATCGTGAAGAAGGCAATATGGATGAAGCTGTCAAAGCGGTGACTCTTTTCGTCGCGAATCCTGACCACGATGTGGCTGCGTGGAAGGACTACTATCCGCTATACCAAAAGCCAAAGTACCAACTAGCGGAAGCAACGGCATCACAACGGGAACTGGCTGATCAGCTCGGCAGTCGTCTTGGGTATCAGTTCCAATATCCGCGACTGTTGCGCTCAGCATTCATTCACCCTTCATACCCCTTCGCCACCGAACTGATACCTTGCTACCAGCGATTAGAATTCTTGGGGGATGCGCTGCTAGACATGGCTTCGATCAATTTCCTCTACTTCCGCTACCCAGACAAAGACCCTCAATGGCTCACGGAACACAAAATGGCCATGGTCTCGAACAAATTTCTGGCGGCGGTCTCGGTCAAGCTCGGCTTCCATAAGCATCTCCGCTCCAATAGCGCAATCATTGAGGCCCAGAACCGTGATTACGTTGCGGAAATCACGGAGGCAGAACAAGAAGCCAAAGGCGCACGGGACTATTGGACGAACACCAAACAGCCGCCCAAAGCCTTGTCTGACATGGTCGAGTCTTACATCGGCGCAGTGTTCGTCGACTCGGAATTCAATTACAGCGAGGTTGAGAGGTTCTTCGACCAAAACATCCGGTCATACTTTGAGGACATGTCAATATATGATACATTCGCCAACAATCACCCTACCACATACCTTCACAACCTCCTCGCGATGTCGTTTGGCTGCTCGAATTACCGTTTGATGGCTCAGGAGCTACCGTCTGCTATCCCGGGGGCTGTCGGGCCGACCCTCGCAGTCGTCATGATTCATGACATCGTCGTGGCCGAAGGGCAAGCAAGCAGTGGGCGATATGCAAAGATCAGGGCCAGTGCGAATGCTCTAGCGGTCTTGAAAGGTCTGGCACCCTTCGAATACCGCTCACAATACAGGTGCGATTGTGAGGGTGGTGCTGAGGGAGAAATGGAGAAGAGGACGTGGGTTGGTAGGCAAGGATCTGGTATGGGGATGGTTGGGAGCGCCATATGATGGGATGATAATCTTTACCTTTGTGATTCAACGATCTTTTCAGTACAGCACACAACGTCGACTTGCATTGCGGAGCGTTCTCTCTAAATAGAAACACAAGGCTTTGATAGCGTGGGGGTCAACGATCACGTGCGGGCTTAGGGTCCGATTTAGAGTTTTAGACTCGCCTTGCTCGCAGGAAAACTTCCCACACGCGAGGCGACGCGCAAAGCTTGTCTATTGCCTATACCACTGCCTTGTGAAAACGTGAAACATTGTTGAGGTGCGAGACTCAAACACGATTGCTTCTTGAGTGCCTCCTTTGCACATTACTTCCATCGAAAGACTAGCCATACTGCCACTCGTTGACCGATCGTCTTTTTGAAGACTGCTTAAATGCATACATCTTCTTGAAAATGTCTCGAATGCTACTAGAACTCAAAGATGGCAACAAATTCCAAGGCCTCAGCTTCGGCGCCGAAAAAAGTGTTGCAGGAGAGCTGGTCTTTCAAACTGGCATGGTGGGCTACCCCGAGTCCATCACTGACCCTTCCTACCGTGGTCAGATCCTTGTAATCACATTCCCTGAGATTGGCAACTATGGGGTACCATCTCGAGAAACACGGGACAGTCTTCTAAAAGACCTCCCAGCCTACTTTGAAGCCGCAGAGATCCATGTGTCTGCTCTAGTCGTAGCCTCATACTGTGGAGAAAACTATTCACATCATCTGGCGACTTCTTCTCTGGGCACCTGGCTGAAGGAGCAGAACGTCCCCGCCATGTATGGCATAGACACGCGAGCTCTTACCAAAAGAATAAGAGACCAGGGTAGTATGCTTGGGCGACTATCTATCGAAACACACCTGTCGCTAGAACAGAAATCGGTCAATGGCAATGGCGTCAACGGATTCCATGAACCTGAAACCGAACCCTCTTTTGAGCTCATTGATTGGGCTGATCCTAACACTCAAAATCTAGTGCCGGATGGTAAAGTCGTCCCAATACTTGCTTGCCAGTCTTGCTAAGCTCTAACGACTCCGCCAGTCTCGATCAAAGAACCTAGTCGATATTCGCCGGCTTCAGATGCGCAACTTCTTCATCCCTCCGGCCGACCTCTAAAGATAGTTTGCGTGGATGTGGGGCTGAAGTTCAATCAGCTGCGGTGCCTTGTCTCCAGAGGGGTCGAGGTCCTGGTCGTGCCTTGGAATCATAATTTCCCCAAGCTGGCTGGCAAGGACTACGACGGTCTCTTCATTTCAAATGGTCCTGGTGATCCTGCAATGCTTAGCGAGACGGTAGGCTACATTTCTTCTGCAGTTGCAGAAGCACGTACGCCAATCTTTGCCATCTGTCTCGGTCATCAACTTCTTGCGCGGGCTGCCGGGGCCAAGACCACGAAAATGAAGTTTGGTAACAGAGGCCACAACATTCCTTGCACCCACAAGGCGTCTGGCAAATGCTACATCACCTCTCAGAACCACGGATACGCTGTGGATACGGAAAGCCTGCCGAGTGACTGGGAAGAATTGTTCGTGAATGCCAATGATGGTAGTAATGAGGGTATCAGGCACAGGTCACTGCCCTATTTCAGTGTCCAATTCCATCCGGAGAGCACGCCTGGCCCTCGTGATACTGAATTCCTGTTTGACGTCTTCATTGACACGGTCAAAAAGTACGTTGCACATGGCAAGCCACTCAGTACACCAGTGAGGTTTCCGGGAGGCTTGTTGGAGGACAATCAGAGGATTTATCCAAGAGTCGTGGCAAAGAAGGTTCTTGTGTTGGGAAGTGGCGGTCTCAGTATCGGCCAAGCCGGTGAATTTGACTACTCTGGAAGCCAGGCGATCAAGGCCCTGAAGCAGGAAGGCATCTACACAATCCTCATCAATCCAAATATTGCTACAATTCAGACTTCAAAGGGCCTTGCAGACAAGGTCTACTTTCTCCCTGTTACGGCCGACTCAGTACGTAAAATTATCAAGTATGAGCGGCCAGACTCCATCTACGTCACGTTCGGCGGCCAGACTGCTCTACAAGTGGGAATCCAGATGAAGGATGAATTCTCTGCTCTAGGTGTCAAAGTCCTGGGGACTCCGATAGATACCATCATCACCACGGAGGACCGCGAACTTTTCGCACGCAGTATGGAATCCATAGGCGAGAAATGCGCGAAGTCAGCTTCCGCCTGTTCAATCAACGAAGCTATGGAAGCGGTCAAAGGCATTGGCTTTCCTGTCATCGTCCGTGCAGCTTATGCTCTTGGTGGACTGGGGAGCGGGTTTGCGGAGAACGAGCAGCAGCTTCTCGAGCTATGCAACAAAGCCTTTGCTGCCAGCCCACAGGTCCTTGTCGAGCGTAGCATGAAAGGTTGGAAGGAGATCGAGTATGAGGTCGTCCGTGACGCTCGGGACAATTGCATCACCGTCTGCAACATGGAGAATTTTGATCCTCTGGGAATCCACACAGGCGACTCGATCGTTGTCGCACCCTCGCAGACGCTCTCTGATGAGGACTACAACATGCTTCGGACTACGGCTGTCAACGTCATACGACACCTCGGCGTGGTAGGGGAGTGCAACATTCAATATGCGCTCAACCCCTTCTCCAAAGAATACTGCATTATCGAAGTCAATGCTCGTCTCTCTCGGTCTTCAGCGTTGGCATCGAAAGCCACTGGCTATCCCTTGGCATTTATAGCGGCTAAGCTGGGTCTCGGAATTCCCTTGAATGAGATCTCTAACAGTGTGACGAAGAAGACGTGTGCCTGCTTCGAACCGTCCCTTGATTATGTCGTAGTGAAGATTCCAAGGTGGGATCTCAAGAAGTTCACCAGAGTCTCCACCCATCTGAATTCTTCGATGAAAAGTGTAGGAGAAGTCATGAGCATCGGCAGGACTTTCGAAGAGGCAATCCAGAAAGCTATTCGGTCCATTGATTTTCACAACCTCGGCTTCAATGATACTGAGGCTCTTATGAAGATCGAGATCGACAACGAGCTTCAAACTCCGTCTGATCAGAGACTCTTCGCCATCGCCAACGCGATGAACTCTGGCTACGGAGTGGATAAGATATGGGAGATGACGCAGATTGACAAATGGTTTCTGAGGAAACTCAAAGGGCTGAGTGACTTTGCTAAGCAAATGGCAGCCTACGACACCACCAAGATCTCGAAGGAGCTGTTTCGACAGGCCAAAGAGCTAGGCTTTTCCGACCGTCAATTGGCGAAATTCTGGAGCTCAAATGAAGTCGCGGTCCGCCGCACACGTCGAGAAGCAGGCATCACGCCATTTGTCAAGCAGATTGATACAGTCGCTGCAGAGTTTCCCGCCTACACCAATTATCTCTACCTGACCTACAACGCAACTGAGCATGATGTATCCTTCGACGACCACGGGATTATGGTGTTGGGCTCAGGCGTCTATCGTATTGGATCCTCTGTCGAGTTCGACTGGTGCTCCGTCAGGGCTATCCGTACGATCAGAGAGCAAGGCTTCAAGACTGTCATGGTCAACTACAACCCAGAGACTGTCAGCACTGATTACGATGAAGCGGATAGACTTTACTTCGAAACAATCAATTTGGAAACTGTACTCGACATCTACCAGCTAGAGCACTCGGCTGGTGTGATAATTTCAATGGGTGGACAAACGCCTAACAACATTGCCCTGCCCCTATCCCGTTTGAACGTGAAGGTCCTTGGAACTTCACCCGAGCGTATCGACGAGGCGGAGAATCGTTACAAATTCTCGCGCATGCTCGACAACAAGTTCGTGGACCAACCGTCGTGGAAGGAGCTGAGCAACTTTGATGATGCTGCCGAGTTTTGTCGAAAGGTGACATATCCTGTTCTGGTGCGACCGTCATACGTTTTATCAGGGGCTGCCATGAACACGGTCTATTCCGAGCATGACCTTGCGAGTTATCTTAAGCAAGCTGCGGACGTCTCGAGAGAGCATCCGGTCGTCATTACAAAGTACATCGAGAATGCCAAGGAGATCGAAATGGATGCTGTTGCTTTGAATGGAAAAATGGTTGGCCACTTTATTTCAGAGCACGTCGAGAATGCGGGCGTCCACTCGGGTGATGCCACTCTCATCCTACCTCCTCAGGACCTCAGCCCGGAGACTGTACGGCGCATTGAAGACGCCACAAGAAAGATAGGAGATGCTCTCAATGTGACCGGTCCTTTCAACATCCAATTCATTGCAAAGGACAACGAGATTAAGGTGATCGAGTGCAATGTCAGAGCTTCGAGATCATTTCCTTTTGTGTCCAAGGTCATGGGTGTGGACCTGATCGAGATGGCAACCAAAGCTATTCTTGGCGTTCCATTCACAGAATACCCGCCAACGGACGTTCCTGATCATTACGTGGGAGTGAAGGTGCCCCAATTCTCGTTTGCTCGTCTTTCCGGCGCTGACCCTGTGTTGGGTGTGGAAATGGCATCCACTGGTGAAGTTGCTTGTTTTGGTCGTGACAAGTACGAGGCTTACATCAAAGCCCTGATCTCAACCGGCTTCCGTCTGCCAAAGAAGAACATCCTCCTGTCAATAGGCTCCTACAAAGACAAGATCGAGATGCTGCCGTCAATCGAGAAGTTGTACAACCTAGGCTACAATCTGTTTGCCACGGTCGGCACTGCGGACTATCTACAGGAGCATGACATTCCAGTCAAGGTCCTCGAATCCCTTAGCAATGAGTCGGAAAATCAGAAGTCCGAGTTCTCGCTGACCCAACATCTTGCCAACAACGTGATTGACCTCTACATCAATCTGCCTTCCAGTAATCGCTTTCGACGACCAGCGAACTACATGAGCCAAGGATACAGAACCCGCAGGATGGCAGTCGATTATCAGACGCCCCTTGTCACCAACGTGAAGAATGCAAAGATTCTGATTGAGGCAATTGCACGTCAATATGACTTCCAGATCCAGACGCTCGACTACAAGACCGGTCATAGAACAGCAACCTTACCTGGATTGGTCAGCGTTAGTGCTTTCGTACCTGGCATAGCATCCTCAGACAATCACGACTTCAAGACGGTCTCCCAAGCGTCCATTGCTGCTGGCTTCAGCATGCTTCGAGTGATGCCATTGGGATGTGAAGGTGGTTTGACGAACGCTCGCACATTGAAAGCAGCACAACAGAATTGCAAGGGGGTTGCTTACTGTGACTACAATTTCTCCGTGGCTGCTACATCCACGAATGCGGACCAGATAGCGGCAGTCGTCAATGACGTGGGCTCGCTCTTCCTCCCGTTCAACCATTTGTCAGGCAACATAAGCAAGGTCGCAGCAGTCACCAAGCATTTTGCAGCTTGGCCAAATGACAAGACCATCGTGACTGATGCTAAGCGGACTGATCTAGCTTCAGTGCTTCTTCTGGCCAGCCTGCACAGTCGCAAGCTTCATGTCACCTGTGTCACGACCGAGGAAGACATCAAATTGATTGCGCTGAGTAAGTCGAAGGATCTCAATGTGACTTGTGACGTGTCTGTCTATTCGCTATTTCTCTCGCAGTTGGACTACCCTTCCTGCAAAAGTCTTCCAACCCCAAGCGACCAGAAGGCTCTGTGGGATCATCTGAGCAGCATAGACATCTTCTCAATTGGCAGCTTGCCATATCAGGTAGCACGGTCTGTCGACAAGAACTCCTCTCCAGAAGTGGGATTGGCCGACGCCTTGCCGTTACTCCTAACAGCTGTCTCGGAGGGAAGGTTATCAATTGAGAACATTGTCGAAAAGTTGCACACCAACCCTAAGCGAATATTCGAGCTACATGATCAGCCAGGTACATCTGTCGAAGTAGAGCTAGACAGGCCCCATACGGTGAAAGCGACCGCAGTATGGTCACCCTTTTCAGGCAAGAGGCTGCAAGGCTCAGTGCAGCGGGTCACTTTTCAAGATCAGACAATATGCCTGGATGGTGAAGTTCTACGGCAGATGAGTTCAGGTAAGGACGTGTCAACACATACGCTTCCAGTCAATTTGAGGACGTCTCAGCTATCCTCCCCTTCGCTTAGACCAGAAAGTCCTCCTGACAGACGTCAGTCAATCGCAGCAGTAAGACCAATCTCTCGGGTGAAGATTCTGGAAGGTCAAACTGTGATGGACTCAATCGCAGCCATACCTCCCATGAGCCAAGATATCTCGTCTCCCATCGTACAGCCTACGCCATCCTCGACAAGCAACCTGCACGAACTCGTCGCTCGCTCGCCCTTCAAAAATCAGCATATCCTGTCTGTGTCCCAATTCAGCCGTCAAGACTTGCATCACCTGTTCACTGTTGCTCAAGAAATGCAACTGGCCGTCACGCGACAGGGAGTCATTGACATTCTCCGAGGACGGTTGCTGTGCACTTTGTTCTACGAGCCTTCAACACGCACGTCTGCTTCGTTCGACGCTGCTATGCAACGCCTTGGCGGACGGACTGTAGCCATTGCGACCTCCTTTTCTTCGACCCAGAAGGGCGAGAGCCTCCAAGACACAATCAGGACGCTGGCTTGCTATGGTGATGCTGTCGTGCTCCGCCACCCTGACCCGAATAGCGCTTCAATAGCTGCCAAATACTCGGGTGTGCCAGTCATCAACGGCGGCAATGGCAGCGTCGAGCATCCCACCCAGGCGTTCCTCGACTTGTTCACCATGCGCCAGGAGCTCGGATCGGTTAACAGCCTTACCATCACCTTCATCGGAGATCTCCGCTATGGCCGCACCGTCCACTCTCTTGTCAAGCTCCTGCGCCACTATGATGTCCACGTCCAGCTTATATCGCCCCCCTCACTCGCGCTGCCACAGGACGTAAGACAGCAACTCATAGGTGCTGGCCAACTCATTCACGAAGGTAGTGAGCTCTCCCAAGATGTCATCGCGCGCAGTGATGTGCTATACTGCACCCGAATACAAAAGGAGCGTTTCGAGGATGTAGAGGAGTACGAGAAGCTCTGCGGCAGACTGGTGGTCGATAGCGCGGTTTTGAAGCACGCGAAGCAGCACATGATTGTAATGCATCCATTGCCGAGGAATGAAGAAGTGGGGGAGGAGGTGGATTTCGATCAGCGGGCCGCGTATTTTAGGCAGGTCAGTCTGCCTCGTTATGTCCTAATCACTCCCAAATGCCATGAGATAGTGGAACTGATAACGAGATCTCTAGATGCGATATGGTCTCTATTGCCGAATGGCACTCCTTGCCATGGTCATGGCGCCTTGATGGGCACACTAAATATACCGAGTACAAGGGCTTTGTTTTCTAATAGCTTGGAAAGGTCTCAGGGGTCTTAACATGAGTACATCAAAAGCGAAAGGAGAGACTGCTTGGCATCAACGGGCGTTGGCGGGATTTGACACGGGTGCATCAAAAGCGAAAACATACGATACCCATCATTAAAGGGCGTTGAGGGTGTGAAAATGGGCCCACCAAAGGCGAAAGCAAAAGTTGCACATCATGAAGAGGCAACATAGGTCTTGGTAAGGTTACTTAGAAGGCAAAAGTATAGCGTCACTATGATCTTCCTTTATATACACCCCTTGGAAATTTTCAAAGACTCTTGGAATTTACCCAATCGCTGTGGACCGATATATCCCGCGACCGTCTAGAACCTACCCAAGATTCGTTCCATCGTTTCTCAGTAAAGTCGATCGTCATAATCATAATGCTCCTGCACACTCCACCGGATCTCCGTCTTCACCTTGATCCCGCCCCACGGTCTCTCCACTTCCTCCACCATGATCTGTGTCTCTCCATCGACCGTCCCTGGCTTTTCCTTGGCCCGTCGCATAGCGCTGGGGACGGTGCACAAGGTGTTGAAAACGCAAGGTTCCTTCCCTTCCATCCTCTTCCTCTTGTTCCCATCTGGCGAGATACCTGACTCCACATCCTGCCGGACCCAAGGCATCATCGACGCCCCACTATCCGGCCTGCTGCTTTTTGCATTGGCGGCGGCTGCTACCATGCACGTGGGCAACCGGATCCGCAGCAGCAGCAGCCTACGGAAGGCGATGGTGAGCAAAGGCCTCAGGCTCGGCACGCAAGCGCAGACGATGCCCGCACACGGTTCCACCGCCGACCAGAGCGTCACGGCCGTCGAGTTCCACGTCACGTCCTCCATGTGCGCCTTGCTGAACACCACCAACCGGATCACGCTCACCACGCAGACGAACCCCGCGGACAGGAAGATGGCGGTCAAGACGGCCCGTTGCTGGACCGTGGTGCGTAATTGCCAGAGCAGGGGCACGGGCAGCAGGACGATGATGATGTCGAACGCGGTATTGAGGGACCCCGTGATCAAGAGGTTGGTGAGCGGGTTGATGCAATGGCCCGGCTCATCATGCTCGGCGGCCCAGAATTTGTGGATGGGCGTGCATTGGAAGATCGTGAGCAGCAGCCCCCCCAACGTGAAACCCCCCACGACACCCCCCACGGCGAACAGCACGTTGCGCCAACAGCGAGATGGCGAGGCGAGGAAGATCCGCCGGTAGAAGGTGAGGATGCAGAGCTTGATGGTCCCCGTGGCGAGGACGAAGAAGAGCTGGAAGGTCCAGAGCATGCGCAGCGTTTCCGTCACATGGTGCCGAGCTTCCTCGTCGTCGTTGCCGAGGCGGTTGTAGATGTGTTTGCCAAACCCGGTGTGCTGGACGGCGTAGATGTTGAGGGCCGGTGGGGCGAGGGAGATGAGCAGGCTTACCACGATGAGGAGGTCGTCCCACCAGTATCCGGCGCGGGCGATGTGCCGAGATAGGAGGCGTAGGGAGACGAAGGTGGTGGATAGGACGATCACTGCTATCATTGAGGCAATGAGTTGAGGGCCTTGGTCGGCGTAGAGATTGAAGCCTGGTTGATTGATGGGAGGGTCCATGCTGGTCCGGTACGATTGCCAATATGTAGACTCCGGCGCTCAGAGCTTTGGACAGAAAGATCCGCTTGTTCTGAAGTCCAAAATTTTCTTGCAAGACAGAGTCCAGCTCTGGATGTTCAAGCAACGAAGATTAATTGGAGGTAGAAAGGAGTTGTAGACATGCAATCGTTCAACAAGAAGCAGTTGGTGATTGGTTTTTGCATGGCAGCAGTGCCATGCCAGTATGAAAACGCATCTGCCTCTTTGTAGCCAACCTTGCGAGCAGATGAGTAGCTGGGACTCCCACGCCAACAACATCGACAGTTGCGCCGGTAGCACCACCTTTATCTGACGACAGCCTAGTTCATCTCTCCACAAAGTCTAGCTTGACGCCTTGCCACAAAATGTGATGGTGCTTCGGCCATGTGGCTCACATGCTAGATCGACTGACCATGCCCCGTGGCCGCATGAGCTAGCCCTTGAAAGCCAGCACATCTACTCTATTATCCATGAAGATGGGACATTGCATGAGGCTCTCCCATCTGTATGCAGATCCATGGCGCTTCGCTAACCTTTCTAAGCCTTTCTTGCGCGCAAAGCTAGACCCGAGACCGAGGAGAGCAATGCTGTGCCACGCGGTCGTGCGACGTTGATGCGGCAGGTTTCAGGTTGCACGCGACAACAACATTATTGACAACAACGACGTTCTTCTGCTTGGGAGGTTTGTTCTCGAAAGCTTAAAGGATGAGAGGATAAATTGCATCAGCCATTTGCAATAAACCACAGCATTGAACCTTTCCGGCGCAAATGAATTGGTATCCGAATAGAGAAATCGATCTCGTTGCTTTTCCACAGACAGTCAAACGTAGAAATCCTTTGCCTTTCTTGCGTGTCCTCTTTCATCCATAGCCTACCTCCATCGTCACGCCTTCAGCATGTTGCCAATCAAGTCACATTCACGCTCTCGAACCCATGGCTGTGGTTGGCTTCGCTCACCAACGATCTCTCACGTGCAACTCCCCCCACTCACATCTGAGCTTCGTTGAATAGCACACGGATCGCTAAACGCATTGATGATCTTAAGGGGGGGACCATTCTGGAGGGCGAAGGTGACGTTGCCGCGGCGACTACCAGGCTGGGCGATAATGGCACTGCAGCCGGTATTGGGTGAGATGGCTGGTGCGAGGTGTTGCGTTGTGAAAGCGCTGGAGGTCGACGATCGAGGACGCTTATCTGGGATACCATCGAAGTTGATCAGAGAGGCTGGAAAACATGGTTGATGCTTCGATAGGAAATGGGGTTTAATGGCGCCGGGCTCTCAATCAGTCAACGCGTGGGCTATGGCACTTTATCTTCCCGTGCAGCAAGCAAGAAAATAGAAATGTCCAAACCAGGATAGCAGCGGCACTATGCAGAGTGCTCGCTCAAGACCTCAATAAAGTGCGGTATTCGAACGCCCTCGGCGGAAAACAGGCTCATCACACAAAGCTCTTCGTAACCCAGCCTCCTAACAACTCATTCGATCCAGATGATGTAGATACATATTGATTATATACATTTGATATACAGCAGACTCGGGTCGTTCCACGCTATGCAACGCTTTTCCAATGCAACCATTGCTCGTCATAAAAGGTGATTATTTACATCTTTACGATCTTCTAGATGCACCATCTGCGCTGCATTAATTGTCCAAGGTAAATCCAGGTGCCATCATCTTCCAGAATTTTACTTCAGGCAGGTAACACCGTCAAAGGTGAGGCAGCAGTAGGGCTTAGATGGTAAGCAGGTAAACTTCTATTCGGGCCGCTCTTCTTATCGAGGGATGATTTGTATTTCAGGAAAGCTCGGTCGACTTCTGACAATCGCTCAGGCTGCTGACGGGCCGCGAACAAGCTGTGCCGAAGGATGTTAGAATTCTTTAGCTCAATCGTCCTGCTGACATCCTGTACAGTGGAAGAAATGTCGACGGACAAGAGGCTCAGAGCCGAAGTCAGTTTGATCGTGGCTTGCCTCAGTCGTTGCAAGTCCTCATATTCCTGCTTTGTTGTTGATAAAGCTCTTTGGAGATGAGCCAGACTGGAAGATTGTGATAACAAGGCCTGCAAAACCGTACCTGGGACCAACGGATTCTGTCGCCGAAGATTCTTCAACGTAGGCATCTTGCCTGCAGAGTCTGTAGGTGCTTGAGCGCTTTTAGCTTTGAGGTCCCTTGAGGAGGAGTTGGACTCTGTTGGATGCGATTGTGGCAGAACGCCACAAGCAACAGCCTCGCTCGCAATCTGTCGATACCAATCCGTCTGCCCACAAATATTACAGAGATCGAGCATTGCTGCATACGCGGTTTGGGTGATCCCATGCCCCGCTTGACAAAGCGCCTTTATTCTCTTCCAAAACTCATGGCCGGCGCGGAGATCTCGTAGCTCACACGATTTCTGCAGCATAGCAGTGAGAATCTCCATGGTAGGCTTCCAGCCCTCCTTGACCATGTCTGAATAGTACCAAACGGCCTCTTCAACGGAGAACATCTTGAGTACTCCCACAATCAAGGACGTGTAGACCTCTTCGTTCATCCGGGCCTTCTCCGCGATTTTCTCCGAATTCTTCCCAAAGACATGGTATCGAGATCGCGCTAAGGGATCAATCTCCTTCGCTGGATTTGTAAGGGCTAGGCCCCTTCTCCATCCATGCATTTTCCAGGTATATTCTCTGAATCGCGAACGGTCGTTCATTGCAGTCAGATAGCGCAAGGTCGTGGCGTGGGTAATCTCATTTGGCCGGGTATTTGTTTCCTTGATTGATTTGAGTACAGCTTGAGCACAAGTGTCTTCTCGTAATTGGCAGAATCGTATAAGCAGAAGGTTGTAAGTGTGTATATTTGGCGCAATATGAGATGAAAGTAAGTAGTTGCAAATTTCTGGGAGACGCCGCGAGACAGTCGATTTGGTTTCCCACAGCATCCTTTGCAAGTTGACATTGAAGTTCACAAGTTCGGATTCCTGTTCACTTGGGCTGAAGTGATATTGAGGACTCTGAGGCGATGGAAAGGGATCGCGAGGTCCTGCTGCCTTGATCTCCGCTATCCGTTCATCTGTCTTTTGGATGGCCCTCTCCATTCCTTCACCTTCCAATGGTACCAAGTGGGCAACGACTTGCAAAGCGTCAGATGGCGTACCGTTTCGTTCTGCCTTCGCATGCAAGGGTTTGAGAAATTGCAGCGCCAGCTTCATCATGGACCATTCTTGCGTGCGGATCTTCTTTGGTGAGAGAGGTCGACTCGGAGCCTCAGGCGCTAACTCTGAGCAATTTGGCCCACCATAGAACCGGCGTAAAATACCCTCCCTCCCGAGTATACGTTCAAGATCCGAATTTGACAAGCTCTCGAGAAAGTCCAGGGGAAACCCCCGCCAATTGTCCAATCCTGAAGCGTGCCTGCTGTGTTCTTGCCACCTTTCCCAATTCATGAGCATTTTGATCTTTGACCGAAAGTCACGTCTTCTGGCGACGTGATTATCCGCGGGCGCATCCTTGACGGCTGGATCTGTAGCTTTCAGGGATGAAAGCCGGCGATTTTGATCCTCCTCGGTGCTTGTGATCTCCGCTCGTGTTCTTTCAATAGCCTCGTCCCATTGCCGATTCCTAGCATCCTTCCTTGCTGAGTCCAGCATGGTAGCTGATAGCGCGAGTGTAGAGGAGAAGACGGTGAATACATCCGGGCGGATGAGTCGACGGCGAGCTGATGCTGCAGTAGCCCTCCGTGTGACGGTGCCAGTCACAGAAGCACACGTCGAGCAATTGCAAAGGCACCGCGCTTGCGCTGCCCTTGATAAAGCGCTTTGCATCATGGAGATGACTCGAAAGATCTTGCATAATGAGCCATTGTTGGGCATGCAACTTGAATAGATATGATACTTGATCTTGAAAGAGAAGTCCAAATGCAGCTCTCCCAAATTGATTTCACCGAGGTTTCCCCGAATCCCTGATATTCTGCCATTCATTCCCCTTTCCTTGTAATATGGTATGACTGATGATCATGGGATTAATTCGTCAAGTCACCCGGTGGTCGTGTAGATGATTTCATCTGCTCGGATTTTTCCACGATGCTTGCGTTATCGCTTTGCGCGGATCTGACAGGGTATCGCATGCATCATCGATTCCCACCTATTTTGCTGATTAGGTGAACAGAGTCACGCAATTGCTCCCACTTGATACCCTAGACGAGCCGTATTTCTATTCGTTCAAAGTCCAATGTACTTCATGTAGAGAAGTTCATCCGAATTGGGTCAGCATTAGCCGACATGTAGGTGGACGAGGTTACACTCAGACTTTGGTGACAGCCTGACATCACAAAGGAGTCCAATGACGTTTCCGGTAGCAGGGGTGAAGCCAACTTTGTCTGGCGCTGCAAATCTTGCAAGGTTTCCGCACGATATGAGTGATTCTCGAGTGCTAAAGCTGACAGGATGCAGAGGGAAACCAGCGCGACCATCAAGGGCCCGCCCAATCCGTACATCCAAGCGTCGCCTCCTGTACTTCACAACATCATTGAGATAGACTGTCGGGGCTTGGAGTTCACGGATTTCAAGGCAGATGTGAGTCTGCTGAGCGCGCTCGACGAGCAAGGTTACTAAATCACAATAGGGTGAATGGACCGCCAACGGTCTTGAGACTCCAACCAAATTCACAGGAATAGATCTGCAGGAAGGCGAGTGGTTTGATTATGACGAAAAGGCCTCGGATGAAGTGAGCATCAAGGATATCAAGTGGAGCATTAGGAGAGCGTAAAATTGAATTCATGCGCTGAAACAGTCCCTGCTTGAAAGAGGCTTCCACTCTTATTTTGTCTTTGGTGAGAAATTGCAAGAGGGTTTCCCTCGCGATACAGCGACACCAGGGTGGCCTAAAATCCATATGAGAGTTACGATTCTGGCCCTGACTTACGGTGATAGAAGTGCCAAGAGTTCCGGGAGGTCTTAAAGAGGGAATCACGACCTTCCAAACACAAAAACCATCGAACCTCAAGAACACGGCCGGGCATAGCTTCCTGTTCAAATGGCAAGAAGTTATGACGCCATATTTTGCAGACCGCCTCATCAAGGTAAACAAATGATGAACCTCCATCTTGGTCTACACACTCAGTCGCATCACTTTCATTATTAATACCATCCCTCTTCGTAGTCAAGAGTCATTCTTCCCAAGCAGTGTGGCCCATTGGTCACGGCGATTGTAAGATCGTGCTGCTTGTGCAACTTTTTGATCACTGAGGGTGTCACGCGACATCGAGTCATAACCTTCAGACCCTATATAACACTCGTTTCGTGATCCTAGTTCCTGGTTCGAGTTCGTCAGAGATGCATCAAACACAGTGAAGTGAAGCAAGACGGACCGCGGACGGCGTTTGCACACCACTCAGGCATTGGCCAATCAGATTCGTATTCACTGCTAAGGTCTCAATGATAATTACCAAGACCCTGCGTGAGTAGTGTTCTTCGTTTCCACTACACTGAGGGATGAGAACTTGACACATCAATCAATGGCTCTCAATCCCGGTTCAGACCTCTCAGCTAAGAGGCTCGAGATTACAGCATTGCTCAACAAATTATCGCTACGTCAGCGCCCCATTGACGCTACAATGCCATTGACGTCTCATCCTCCTTGCAAGCCAATGCCCGGCAACCTTGCGAAATCTCAAGATCACTTTCCTCAGCTCGATGGTCCGATTGAGCTTGAAGGGCGACGGAAGCGTCTTGGTGGCGACGTGTGTCTCGTGTTCGTGCACGCCGGCGCTGGATATCATAGTGTTCAGAACGAGAGGACTCATCTGGCAGCTTGTGAAGAGTCAGTGAGCCCACCTCGCCTCGCAGAGCGGCTTTGAGCTTCCCCACCCCCCCCCCGCGGTTATTTCTCGATCTAGCTGACTCATTGCAGCGCATCGAGGAGCGCCATGACCTTTCTCAACAATGGGTCAACTGCTGTTGAGGCCGTGGAGATGGCGATCAAAGTGCTCGAAGACAAAGAGATCACGAATGCAGGATTTGGCAGCAATCTGACCATGGATGGCACAGTCGAGTGTGATGCTACTATTGTAGATCACTTTGGAAGGAGTGGTGCTGTTGGCGCTATTGGATGTAGGTTTGACTGGTCCAAGAGCGAGAATCAACACAGGTCAACACTGATGAGGGTATAGGCGTCCGCAATCCTGTTCACGTTGCCCGTCTGGTGCTTGAACAATCCAATCGCCCACTCTCGTTGCGCCGCGTGCCGCCAAATCTCTTGGTCGGACAGGGCGCCACCGATTTTGCCGCCGAATCTGGTGTCCCTGTACTTCATCCTGGACTCTTGATCTCGCCAGCTGCCGATGAGAGATTCAGAAGATGGACAGGAGAGCTTCACAGAGCAACGCCCGTGGAAAAGACCGAAGAGAACGCTCGAGGATTGAACGTGGATTCCACTACCCAAGGAGACAAGAATGAGGATGAAAGGCTGGACTGTCCAAAGTCTGAATTAGATCACTGCTGGAATGAGAGTCAACCCTACTCGCCCACCTTGCACGCGGTTGACAAGGTGAATCTTGCTGCCAATGGCAATGTGTCAGACTCTTCCCATCAATCTAAGAAGCGACGTCTTTACTCTTCCAACGATGCGGGCACTGATGGGCAGGAATCCGTTAGGTCTGTGGAAGGGGATGATGATGAAGACAGTGACACTGATGACGAGTCTCTGTGGGACCCCCTTCCAGAGGCATACCAGCGGCAATCTGTCCGTCGCCGTCTATACTTTCCCACCGACTCTTCCTCCGACACACCAAGCGGCCAAGAAGACCTTATTCCCGCAGTTCCTCCTCCTACGAGAGCCGAATCGCCATCGCTGCAAGGCAATCCTCTGGACGGCCATGGAAGCCTGGCACAAGAGACGCTGTCCTCCGTCCTGAGAGATGATGACATCACTGACACAGTTGGTGCCATTGCCATTGACTGTTTTGGGAATATTGCTGCAGGCTCCTCGTCTGGTGGCATTGGCATGAAGCACGGTGGTCGAGTTGGTCCGGCAGCTCTGGTGGGTATCGGCTCGGCTGTTGTCCCTATCGACCCGTCAGACAGGGAGAAGGCATGTGTTGCGACCGTCACCAGTGGCACCGGAGAGCACATGGCGACGACTTTGGCTGCGGGCAGCTGTGCTAATCGGTTATACACGTCAACTTATCGAGGCAGAGCCGGTGGATCTGAGTCAACCGATGAAGATAATGCGATTCGATCTTTTGTCGAGAGAGACTTCATGGGTAAGTCGAGCAGGATTGAAATGTAACGGCTACAAATTCCACTCTAATGCTACATCAGGGCATCCGAGCGTCAAGAACAGCCATTCGACGGGCGCAATAGGCGTGTTAGGGGTCAAGAAGACGGTGGACGGAGTGACACTTTATTATGCTCACAACACCGATTCCTTTGTAGGTCGCCCTCCAAACTCATCAGGAGGGGGGCCCTTTGGTTGACTGTCATGCAGGCCGTAGCCTCAATGGCCAATGAAGACAAAGAGCCGCGATCCGTCATGTCACGCAGCAAGGGCAACGGTAAGGTCGTGACAGGCGCCCGGCGTGTGCGACATCGGGGGTATACTTCCATTCGCAACCACACGTGGCCATCGAACCCAGACAAAACGTTGGGCCCTTTCTACGAGACTCCAACGCCGCCCAAGTCCACAACGAAGAAGCGGCCTTCCAAGAATAAATCGTCGAAAGCCAAGACGAATGGCGAGCAAGCTTCAAAAGACACGTCTGCAGGCTCGAGCGCGATTCCGACCCCCTCAATAACACCTAATGGATCCTGAAGAAGTTGCAGAAAACATGGCATAAGCGTTGCATTCTTACGAAAATCCTAGAACCACCTGAGGAAGGGCAAGCAGATCGCTTTGAGCATAGTGCTGATGTAGCCATGCGAGAAGATATAGCTGATCGAACCCCTTCGCAATGAAAACCTCGTGCTTGATTCTGGCAGCCACCGTGCAATGCTCGGACACGTGCTTGGAGGAAACCATGTCGTGGCTGGTGAAAAGACTATCAGCCTTTCTCCTTGCGTTTCTTCTTCTTCTTCGCCACCACAGCCGGCTTGCCACCATAATTGCCCAACTTCAAATGTGTCCCACAGGTCAGGCATGTGGCCCCCTCCGGCGGCGAGCAGAATACTGCATCGAAATCATCAGCAAGCCCCTTCCCCCCTTACCCCGCCCCAAAGAAAGAGGGAGATGGACTCACTGCTCAAGCAAATACTGCACACAAACCCCACATCCACCACCTTCCGATGGCAAAAACACGCCGCGCGGAAATCCACCCCTTCGCTCGTCGGCCCCACCAATCCTCCCCCTCCCCCCCCTCCCCCGCCCAACCTCCCCCGGCCTCCACGCGCGGTCTGATCGGGCAAAAACGCCATCATCAGATACTGCAGCAGACCTTTTGGTTGTTTGATCTTTATGTAGACACCACCAGTGGCATCGGACGCCTGCTGCAAGAACACGGTATCGCCCGACACCTTGGCGATGTCGATGGGGACACTCATGCGCTGGCACGCGAAAATCGTGTTCATGAGCGGGATGTACTGGTGCGCCAAGTCGCCGGACACGGAGACGATCAGGATCCGCGATATCAGTGCGGGGGTCTGTGTTGATGTTGCTGCCACGTCGTTGTTGTTGGCAGCAGCGGCCTGGGTGTTTGTGGTGGTGGCGGAGGAGGAGGTGGAGGAGGCGAGGAGTTGTTGCTTGTTGATGTAGGTGAGGGCCAAGGTCAGGGCCCCCGCGATGGCGGTCGTGGCGGTCAGGGCATCCGGCTTCGTGGTCGCGAAGAGGGCGGATAGCCCCGAGAGCAATGTCCGTTGGAGGTGGGCGAAGGGGCGGTAGTGGTTCGCGTCCTCGAGGAGGGTTTGGGTGTGTTTTTTGGGGGGGGGGGGGGGGTCGGTGCTGCTGCTGTCGGGCATGGCTTCGTCGTCGTCGTCGTCGTTGGAGGTGGCATTGTTGGTGGTGGTGGTGGTGGTGGTGGTGGGATTGGGGCCATTGCTGGCGGTTGAGGTGGGGGGTTGGGGACGGGGAGGGTAGAGGAATTCGGCGCGGCGGGTGTGGGAGGCGATGACGCAGACTTTGTTGGCGTTGTTGAAGGCCAGGTGGGCGTTGATGAAGACGAGGAGGTTGGCGATGGCGGCGGAGAGGGGGAGGGTGGGGGCGAGCAGGGCCCAGGCGTGCGGGTTGGTGTCGAGGATGATGGTCAGGAGGGATGGCGGGGGTTCTTTGTGAGAGACATGAGTGGTCAGCTTGTATGCTAGTTTACGTGCGTTGTTTATTGGGGTTTCATACCATCGGATGTCTTGCTGTAGTGATCGGAACCATCCACTGCGTTCATGCTGCCGGTCGGCGTTCAGTCCTGTTGTACAGCAGTTGTACAGCATACAATTGTAGTTGGATGCAAGGGCAGCCACGACCCTGGGACAGTCACATGGACATAGCGTGCTTGCTATCTTGAACCCATGGAGCACCCCCGAAAATAGCTGCAGTTGCGTTTCCGAAAGCTTCTAGGTCTATGCAAACTTCAATCACTCCCCATCACAAGCTTTGTGGAGGTAGTGATTGAGGAGGAGGGAGAAGTCTGTGGTATTAAGACCGCTTTGTCGGCGACTCGGCGTCCAAACTCGGTTTAGTTTCAAAGCGAATGACTCAAGGCACCATGACTTCACCGAGCTTACTTTCGGACTTTGAGCGCACCATCCATCCCAACATCCATTCTGGTGGCCTCTCGATGCCTGCAGTGGCTCTCAGCGAGGCAGAGAAGCGGGCTGTTGGGCTCGCGGATCAAGCCACGCTGCTGGTGGAGGGGGGTGACGCCAAGGTCTCCCTGATGCCCTCACCCTGCATATGATAAACACACGTGGCTGATGATGGCTTCAGGGGGCATACCGCACTATACAAGAAGCCATCCATCTAGCCCCTGATAATCAAAGTGTGATAGATGCTTTCACGAAGATACGCCTTGATGATGATGAGCATCCGTTATTGAAGGCCTGTCGGAGATTCACATTAGACGAAGATGTAGATGCCGGCAAAGAAGCCATTGGCATCTTGACATTCTCGTCCCCAGTCCCTGCCGATGTTGCCCAGAGGTGCATGAGCCTACTTCTCAAAATTTCACCGACTAAACATCACGACATTCGTGATGGTGCTCTTTCAGGCCTCCTACGGCAATCCACTGCAGCAAAGGCCTTGCTTGCAGAGCGGCTGCAGGACAAGACCACGACTGCCGCTTTCGAGGAGATCTACATGATTGGTGATGGCGCCGCTACGGGGATAGCCAACGTGGTACTCACTCCAGAAGCTTGGAAATCAGAGGAGGCTAGGGATGCCTGCGAGAAAGATGTCTTTCGCCTCTACATGGCGAAGCTGCTTGAGGTCGGAGATGATGATGATAGCCGAGCGATGAGAGGTATCTCGAGGCTCTTGGTCCCGGACGCGGCCAAATTACACGATCTCGTGGATGATGACACATTCGATGCTATTCTGTCCTGCTTGGACTACCGGAATCCAATCGAGACGAAGAGTCCGGCCACGCTGTCAACCGCCAAGTTTCTAGAGGCATCTGGGGACAAGGGCCAGTCGATGCTCACCACCTATGTAATCAAGCACTACTCTCTGCAGACGACAGAGGATTTAGTCCTGGCCTTCTCCGCTGAAGCCGCAATTTTTCCCATTGCAACAACCACTGCTGCGTCGATGTTCCTGACCAAAGATTTCCTACCATCTCTAGTCCCGTTACTTGAGCTGAAGGTCAAATCGAGGCATGTTGGTCTAGCAGCTCTTGAAATGTTGAGTGCTGCTTGCGTTGACACGGCCTGCCGGGAGGCTATTCGCAAACACTGCCTCGAATGGATTCAGGAGGCATCCAAATCGGATGAAGCCCAGAAGTCGACGATTGCTGCAGTCGTTTTGGCCAAGGTTCATGGAACCCCAGTGAAAGTCAATGGCCATAGCCCGGATGAGAAGAATGAGAATAATTACGCCGACGAGATTGTGCGCAAGCTTATGCAGCTTTTGCGTGACAATCCCAAAGACAATAGAGCCTCGGTCTTTGAAGGTCTCGCTCATCAATCTAGCCGTCCGAGAGTGAAGGAAAGCTTGATCAAGGACAGGAAGTGGCTGCAATTGTTCATCCGGGAATTAGGTCATGCAGATCCAGTCTCGTCGACGATCTTTGGAGGCCTGAGCATTGTCGAACACCTGGTCACGTATCTCCCAAACCTCTCGGATGAGCAAAAGAAGATTGCCCAGCTCAAAGCTTATGCCAATGCTCAGGGCAAACCTGTGCAGCCTGACCCTCTTAACGAAGATGATGCAGTCTCACGCCGTTGCCAGATCTTAGTGATTGCGGAGTTGGTGCCTGCTCTCGAAGGTATTTACAAGCAAGTGAGAGTAGGCTCGTTGGTCATCATCATAAGGATCGTCCTTTCGTTGGCGAAAATGCCGTCCAAACGCCGGGTCATTATGGTTCAGCAAGGCGCCCTCAAAATGCTTATCCGGAGTTTGGAAAAGCTTGGGGACATGGATGCTCAGAATGCGGACGCCAAAAAGAATGCAGCCCAAGCGATTGCTCGGTTGCTCATCAGCGTAGATCCGTCCATCGTCTTCGGTCCCTCCAAGAACGCGTCCGTGATGTCCGTCATACCATCACTGGTCTCGCTCCTTGACGATGATGAAGCTCTAGCCTTGGACAGCCCGCGAGACCTGCTGCCTACATACGAAGGCCTGCTTGCTCTCACCAACCTTGCCTCCGTGCCAACGAACGGTGCAACCGAGTCGATTGTTCGATTATGTCGGGCGAGGATCGAGGAGCTCCTGCTCAGTAATAACCCTAGAATCCAAACCGCCGTCACCGAACTCGTCTGCAACCTCGTCCAACAATCGGCCGGCATTGAAATGTTCGCCAACGGCGCCCCCGAAGCCGCCAAGCTGGTCCACATCTTCCTCGCCCTGGCGGGCTCGGAAAGCCTACCCACTAGAAGCGCTGCTGCCGGCACTCTGGCCACGTTGACCGAATTCGCCGAGGTCATCGACGCGATCAATAAGCAAGAGCGCGGGATGGAGCTGCTGCTGGCGATCTTGGAGGATGATGAGCAGGCCATGCTGCATCGAGGCATTTTCGCCATCCTCAATATCTGTCATTGCGACAAGGAGGAAGCGACCGTTGCGAGGGCGAGGATGAAGGAGCTGGATATCGAGAAGAAGCTGGAGATGGCGAAACGGAGGGCGGATTCGGAGGATCTGTACGTTTTGTTCGAGGAGGCGGAGAAGGCGCTGGGGATATCGTTTTACCAGCAGCAATAAAGGGGACGAGCCGGCGATTGTATTTCTCTTCACGCGCACCATGGATGATGGATGTTATGGTATAGATTTGATGGTGATACATCACTTGCGGGTCTACAGGCTCGGACGTTCTTCTTTCGGAGCAGAATTATTCTCGACTACAGGAAAGTCACGGTGGCGTTTTGGGAAACGGGGCAAGAGAACATTTTGGTCTGATATCAATATACAAGCAGCAAATCCTCCGTCCTCTTTTCCAAAATTGTCTCTTTACTCTTTACCAGAAACATCCCCGATACATCGCCCAATCACTACCCTCCTCAGTTCCCTAAAACCTCACACATCCTCCCCGCTCTCATCCGCATAGCTGATATTCTTCTTCGCGCCCCTCCCACCGCTCTGCCTCCGCGATCCCGCCGCCACGCCAGTTCCATTCGCCTTCTTGCCCCCTTTCGCAGGCATCGGCTCTTCTGCGCTCTCGGCTTCGAAATCGGACATCTCTACATCCTCATCCTCATCTTCTTCGTCTGTGAGCTCCTCCTTCTTTTCCACCACCCGACCGTTACCGCTTTTCTTCGCGGGGGTCGGTGTACCATTTGCCTTTGCCTTTGTTGTTGGCTTGGCTTTCGTCGCTTTGGTCTTCTTGCTCGCCGGCGTTGGCCTCGCATCGACTCCACCACCACCACCACCATCATTGGCTTCTTGCTTGACGATCCCATTCACCTCCTCCTCCACCTTGGCGCCCTCGCGTGCCGCTTCCGCCGCGGCGTTTTTCTTCTTCTGCGCCGGCGTGAGGGTTTTCGTCTCCGGTTCATCGGCGGCGGTTTCGGATTTCGGGGATTTCGGTTCCGCTTTGGGTTTGATCACGCGTTTCACGGGGCGGAGCCAGTGTTCCATCCCCGGGGGCCAGTAGACACGACCTTCGGGCCCGCCCATGCCGACGTCGTCGTCCGGGATGGTTTCGTCGATTGGTTCGGTGGCGGCCACGGAGCCGGTTTCGGTGGCGTCATCGCCGTCTACTTCCTCGTCTTTGATGGCTTTGGACTTCCTCTTGGCGGGGGACTTTTTGGGTTTCGGGACGGGCTTGTTGTCGTCCTTGCGGACGTGCGGGATCATGTCGTTGAAGGTGTCGAACCCTGGCAGTTTGAAGGTTCGCATCAGCTCGAACACCGCTTGCTCCTTATCCTTGGCTTCGATCATGAGGTCCATGTCCGGTGGGCAAGGGGGCAGAGTGGCGACGCGGGGGTTGTGCTTGCGGCGCTGGCTGCCCGTGATGGCTGCGGGCGTGGGCTCGCTGTAGTGCATTTTCGGGGTGATGCCCTTGCGGGTCCAGGTGGCCAAGATGCGGGGGAAGAGGTCGACGATGTCTTTGGTGCCCTCGCGGATCTGGGCGGCGTCGAAGATGATGTTGTGGTGGTGGAAGTCGAGGACCATGGGGATGTTGAGTTCCTCGCATAGGGGGAGGAGTTCGTGGACGGACCAGCTGACGTCGTCGTTCTCGAGCACGAGGCGTTTCTTGACGTTGGCGGGGAGCGGGGCGTAGTTCTCGCGGAAGCGGTTGAGGGTCGCTTCTTTGTCGCCGAAGACGCCGCCCAGGTGGAGGATCATGACTGCGTCGCGGTCTTGTTGGGGAGGGAGCTTGAGGAGGTCAAGGAGTTCGGCGTGGTAGTCGAGGTCACGGATGGCGTTGTCGATGACTGGTTTCCTGGGAGAACCTAGTTGGGTGTACTGGACCAGAATGTCAGTCTAGATTGCATGAAGTTGAATACACAAAATGCTTACCTGCCCAGGATGGGTCGTCAGTCGATGACCCAATTCAGCGGCCACCCTTCCGGCTTCTGCCAATTCCTCTGAAACAAACGGTGCAAGCTTGTAGCCATACTCCGGATGGCTTGCGAACGGAAACATTTCACTGCTCAGGCGCAGGAACTTGATGCCATATCTGTCGTTCCATCGAAGCATCTTCACAATGTCCTTTGCATTGGCTTTGCCTAGGCTTTCAACGAAGGCCTGGCCGCGGGCCACATCAGCGGGCTTCTCTCTGTCAGGTCTGTTCTTGGTCGCATGCGGTGGTGCGTTTGGATCAGTAAGAGGATGACGATTCTCTAATATGGAGGCGATGCGACAGGTTCTTGAGCTGAAGACTGGTGGATTGGAGAACCGTAGATAGGTGCAGAGACAGGCATAGCCCAACCGACCCTTCCATGGCAATGGCAGATAATCGCTATTCACTGGTGGTGGTCTGGAAAGCGCTGCTTGGATCTCTTCCTCGTCTGCCTCCTCATCGCCTTCTGCTTCCGGATCTAAGAACTGCGGATCCTTCTTAACATTGACTGCTTCTTTCTTCGGCGTTACATTAGATAACTCTGGTTCAGCCTTGACGTTAGCCGCCTTTTTCTTGGATTTCGTTCCCGCGGCTTCAGTACCACCATTGATTTCTGTCTTCACGCCAGGCTCAGCTTTGCTGTTGGCCGCCTTCTTCTTAGATTTCGATCCAGGCGCCGCCACTTCTGCTTCGCCGCCGTTCACGTCCGTCTTAGCAGCTTTCGCTCCTTTGCCTTTCGCGGGGCCTTTCTTGCTGGCAGCTTTGCCATTCGCCACAGGTGTCTGGGCCGGAGGCTCCTCTCCCTGTTTCAGTTGCTTTTCTGTATCCATCCCCGCTTGCTCCAAGTCCATGCGCTCGTCTTTCTCATCCGCATCGGGCGATGCACGTAAGGCGCTGGGGGCGTCAAGAACATTGGCATTTTGATCTGGATTGGTCGAACCAGTGGCGGGTTGAGAGCTTCTCCTCGAGCTAGCTCGACGTTTCAGGGGTGGCGGTGCTGTTTCGATCAAGTCTGGTCGGGGAGGTGGAATTGGAACGGTGGTCACGGCGGGCGACTCGGTGGCTGTAGAAAGTCTCTTGCGTTTGGCCATTGCGAGAGCTGGGGGTTGCGGTTGGTTGACAAGGCGGGAAGACAAGGGGCGAACAGTAGGGGCGATAGAGATAAGGGAAGAAGAGCGGCTTATACCGGAGATTCGGCGGAGTATCAATGGGCGCAATGACAGCGCATTGTGGTACATACAGATGGGTGCAGATGAGTTGCAGAAGCTGAATAGTATTGCGACGCGGCGAGATGAGATGCAAATGCGCGACGATGTCATTGATATTTTTAGTTGCGATCGGCCAGATCGTCAGATCCGTCACGTGATCTTGGCGACGCGCTTCGCGTCTCGCCCAGCCTCCTCGAATATTTCTTTTGTTGATTGTCATGGTCCGACAGACTCACAGCCAATTGCAAGGCAGACATACTCTACGACCTTGATCTACTACTTTCTCTCCTCAATGCGCATTACCTTAGATCTTACAATGGCATCGGCGATATCTCCGGATTCTCACAGTCTCAAGGCATCCAAACAGACACCTCTCGCTCAACAGAGCAACACATCAAGCAGCGCACCCTCCCCACAGTTTACCGAGCCCCATCTTCGATCCCTTCTGGGATGCCAATTGTGCTTCGCGCGTGCCTGCCCGTTCCAATGCCGCTAACCCGCTCGAGCCTCTCAGCATGGTCTCACATGAGAATCACGGGCTTAGTCGTTGCAGAACACAGTGCTGCATCCCTCGGGGTGTATACGGTCGTGTGCTAAGATGGGACTCGGAACTTAACCCTAAGATTTTGGTCGGTCGGTTTGTTTCATTTTGGGACAAACCAAGTCTCGCGATTTGATAGCTTGTCACGCTCATGATCAGCTCTTCTCATCCTCTTGCTGTCCTCCTTTGTATCGTGAGATCGAGGGAGGCTGCAAGGGGGCGGTGAAGAGTGAAAATGAGTGATGGCGTCCAGAGCCCAATCAAAAGATTGAGCAGTGAAGGGAAAGGCACTCAGCGCCGAAATTGGCAAGATCTCCGCTTTGGGGACGCGTTCTGTGCTTTTCTGCTGGGCAATCAAAGCTCTGGTCATTTTATCGAATGTTCAGTGATGTGGAAGTGGGGAAGTTGTGTGGGAGAGAGTGGATGGGATGTGTCGGGCACCTTCTTGTAAGGCTGTCTTTGGGATCTTTGTAAGCTGGATCAGGTGAGCGAATGAGGATTTGCTCAACCTGTCACGAGGAGGCTCTTCTTTACGCGGCCTTTTGAAAGCTTCTCATGAGTTACTGAGGCTGTCCTTGGCATGATCCTCATCACTGTTTGCATCCGTTGGTCTGAGCCCTGTTGCAGACGCTTTGTGAATTGAATGGCGGAAAGGATCGAGCACGCCGATACTAAAACGTATCATGCCCACAAAAGGTCACTTGCCAAACTCATTTCGAGCCCGAGCTTGACAGCCGGGTTCTGCAAAGGCTCACTCGCCGGAAATGCCGTCCATCATATGTTCTCCGCTTGATTGCTAGAACTTGAAGGATATGCATAGCGAAGTCTCCCTGCTCACGAAAGAAATGGAGTTGGTATTGTGGCTACTCTGAAGACCTTTGCTGCTGTTGCGGTTTTGGTCTCACAGAGCTTTGGCAAAGCGTCACGCTCCGGTCGGTTCTGAAGTCATTCATGAAGCGAGCTGAAGCGTCCTGGCTCGGATTGGTCAAATGCAGATAGCGGAGATCTGTCATGGACGCCGAAGTCTTGGTATCGTGAACAAGAGAAGCTAGGTCGATCAAAGGGGACTCTTTCAGTGGCAGATATGACACCTCGTTTCTCCCTATCCGGTAAAGACGTCCCGCACATATCCCCTACCTTTGATTCTTGACTTTCTTTACGGGGCAAGAACTTGAAGCATCCATCCTCCAGCCCACCCTTCTCACGAGCCCAGTCTCTGAACCCTGGCCACGGCACCAGCCACCGGCCTTGCAGTCTAGTTCCTCCTAGATCTGATTCGGACCAGTCGCGTCAATCGTCTCCTCGTACGGTATCACATCCTACGAGCGATTGACGAGCGCCGATAACAAGTCGTCTACCCTTGGCAACCTTCGGGTTATACTGGGGACCGATTGGACGCAAATACCTCCATCCATTGCACCGCGGATAGGAGAAGAGATGCGATTTTTGGAGATGTCCTTTGTTCGCCTCTTCCCTCTCCTCTCATCGATCCCTGAAGAGGGGGAGATTCGGGCGGGAGGGGAAAATGCCCCTCTGCTGCCAGCAATGGTAGTGGAGGTGGAAATCAAAGACTTGTCTCTGAGGGTACTGCGACACAAATAGAGAGGTCTCTTGTTTGGATAGCTGGCTGTGGGTGATTCTGAAATGTCGCCGCTCTGTCAATGGAAGATGTAAGAGTTGTGTCACTTGACGAGAAAGTGGAATGACGATCTCGGCTCTTGTGTTCGAGTATGCCGCCCCATCGAGCCTCAAGATCTTGATATCACATGGTGGAAGCAGGACCTGCGATCAACAAACCCCATCCCCCCAACCCACAACACTCTACTCCCCTAACAACCCCCCCGCTTCGACCTCCCCATCACCCAGATCCCTCATCCTAGCATATTCCAGGGCGCTCTCAATCAACACGAAAAGCACACACCAACCAGCGCCTACCGAGCCTCCTAACCAACGCATCAACTGCTAAAGTCCCATCACCAACCCACAAATCCTCCCACGAAAATCCCGCTCAGGAGCCAGACACGTACTCGATCTTTCCGCCTCGGCCAGAACAGATGGTGGGCGGTACATGGGGACTCCCAACAGATGCAGGGAGCAGGACCTCTCTAGAGTGAGGATCAAAGCCTAGGCTTGTCTGCTTCCTCGCCGTCTGCCCCGCGTAGTCGCTGCGTCTGCTTCTGGCTTGTTGGGGAGATTTGGTGCGTTGACGACTCCAAGTGGGGCCTTTTTCGTGGTTGGAAGCTTGGGTTGGCGGGACTTGCAGGGCTGGTTGGAGGCGATGATGGTGGCTGCTGGGGCTGGGCGGTGCTGGGAAGAATGCTGGGGTGAGGGATGGTGGTGGGGGGGTTGATGAGGGATGGCTCTGGGGGAGGGTGGAAGTGGGAAGGGGGGGTGGATGGTGGCGATTGGGTTGCCTGAACGGAACGGGGAAGTGGCGGGGGATTTGAGGCCTGGTCGCTGCGGCGGCTGGGCTGACCTTTTTTATAAGTGTTTTGATTCCCGAATGAGAGGAGAAGGGCTGATGATGCTATAGGAAAAGGAGAGGAGTAGAATCCGAGCTCTGGATCTCTCAATATCAATGATTCATTCCACATTCGTCATACCGAAACGTCCCTTACCTCGCTTTGTAGAAGTCGTAATCATCTCATCATCAACACCATCACCATCCTCATCATCCAACCCATTCAACGAACCTTATAATACCTCTTCTCCCGCAAAGCCCCATCCCTCCTCTTCCCCAACTCCACCACACTCCCCTTCCTCCCCCCACCCCCACCAACATACCCCTCCTCCCCCCTCCCCCACCCCCTCTCCCTCCCCCTCCCAATCTCCCTCACATGCGGCGCCGGCCCCCTAGCCCCCTCAAACACCTCCACCTCCACAATTCCCCCACGCTCTTCGTCTTCCTCTAACCTCTCCCGGTGCAAGCGACACGGCACAAACCCCGGTCCGCAGCACTCGGGCCTCTCCTCCAGCGGCGGCAATTCCGGCACCCGACCACGAGACGCGCTGCGGTGGTACTTCTCGCGCTGGTGCAGCAGCGCGGCGGAGCCGCCGTGCTCCGAGGGGATGTCGATGGATGTTATGGAGTCTGAGGGGGCGAGGGAGTCGGAGTCGGAGTCCGAGGGCGGGGGGGAGGGGGAGCGGGTTGAGGGGACGTGGATGGTGGAGACGTGGCTGCGGGGGGCGTGGGCGTGGGAGATGTGGTGGCTGCTGGGGGCCTTGGAGTGGTGGCTGCTGGGGGCTTTGGAGTGGTGGGTATGGCTGGAGGAAGGGGTATGGCTGTGCGCGCTGATGATAGTGGCAGGAGCGGCATGGCTGGCGGAGTGGGACGATTTGGGGTGGTAGTAGCTAGGTGTGTGGGATTTCGAATGGCGAGGCGCGATCACAATCGGTGATGCTGTGGTATGATGGCTCCCGGCTTGGCTGCTGAGGATGCTCGGTGGTGCTCTGCTGCTGTGGACATGGCTTGGCGCGCGGCTGTTTGTTATGGTGGCCAAGGGAGCGGCATGGCTGGGTGAATGCGCTGCACCGTGATGATAGCTTGGTGCATGGGAATCCCGATGGCTGGGTGGTGCGTGGCTGCTAACGATGCTCACCGGTGCCCTGCTATGGGAGTCGTGATGACTGTGGTGACTTGGCGCATGATGGCTGCTGATGACGCTGGGAGCGTGGCTAGCTGGAGGACTCACAATTTCAATCGCTCGTCCCCGGCTGTGCGAGCTGCGATGACTGGGTGCAACACGACTGGCTCGCACGGTGCTGGCATCGCTGACCGTGGCTTTGCTCCGGGATGTATGATGGCTTCGCACGTCGTCGTCCTCACTGTCGCTCTCGCTCTCGCTCTCGCTCTCGGAGACGGAGTGATATCTGGACCCATGCCGCACGGGTTCCACTTCCTCCACTTCCGCAAACGCCTGCGACTTCTTCTTCGTCGATATCCCGCCTTTCTCCAGGCGAGCATCCAGCGCCACCAGCTTCGCCGCCTCTTTCGCCGCGCCGGACTCCTTGTGTCGGGGCGAAGAAGGCTTGCGGCTGCTGGATTTCTTCCGGGATAGGCCGCCTTTCTCCAGGTACACTGCCCCCGACGAACGTCGTGGCTTCTCCGAAGCGGACCTCTTTCGCGATTCGGCACGCGAGGGTTTGTGCTGGTGGGGGGTGGTCGAGACGTATGAGGGCGCCACATGCCGGCTCTTCGCCCCCACCGAACTGCCCCGCTCGCCTTCGCTGTCATGATGCCCCTGCGACGCTTCCTCGAGCGAGTAGTGGTCCAATTGCTTCCGCAGCGATTTGATCTCGGCGTCCTTCTTGTCGTAATAAGGTACTGCGGTAGAGCCCTTCTTGGAAGCCGGAGCGTGGCTATGGCTGTGGCTGCTACCGACGTGCGATGCCGCAGTCTTCGATCTGGCATCGTCTTCGTTCTTCTCGTCGCTGCCTTTGAATTGCTTCATCACCATGTTCTCGGCCATCTGAGGCGCGGCGAACGCTTTGCGCTCCAGGTACGATTGGCCCACATTTTGGATGAAGTCCATTTTTTTTCTGCTGCTGCTGCTCCGGGGGCGGAGGCTCGCTAGGTTGCAATTGACCTAAGATTGGGAGGGGTTGGGAGATCGAGCCTTTCGGAGATGTACGGAATCAATAGCTGAGACGAGGATGCAAGAAAATGGATTCCACGACAGTGGGAGATGGGGTGGGAATGCGGCGCGTGGGGACGACGGACATGCAAGCTAAGTCGATAGCGAGAGGGTCTGTCTGGCGGTTCTGGCCGGACCGCCTGCTACGTCATTTTGAAGTCACTGGAATCGCGAGGCAGTTCACGATCGCGACAATGAACAATCATCCGTTGGTTGGTGTTCAGATTTCCTTGAGCAACTGGACCAAATCCTGAAAATCCATTTGAGTGTTGGAAAGCAAATACCAAGAGAATCTGAACCTTCTATCCCATTCGTCTAGTCCCGCTGCTCCGTTCCACGCGCTCCAAACCATTGCCCTTATGGGTTAAAAAACTTGCAAAAGGTTGGTACGGATTTGAAGGTCATGGTGGCTATCAATTGCAGTGGCTTCGGAGAAAGTGCAACCGGGCCTTGAAGTTTCAGGACGCTTTTGACTTCTAGTGCCATGTTTCTGGCGATTAAACAGCGTGGAGACCGATGCCATCGTGATGCTCGAATAGAAATCGGTATGTCAGGCAGATTGTTAGAACATTTTCTTTGAACATCTGAATTCAGTTCAAGACATTGCCTTCAGGACAGTACATGAATGTTCAGGGCTCTAGCAGCGCAATCTCTTGACCAATTGTGAGAGCGTTCTCTTTACCAAGTGTGAGAGCAGGACTGGCTCACGGGGATATTGCCCCATCAATTGAAAGCCATGCTGGCCGATACACGTGGCTCTGGAAGGTCTGACTTAGAGTCGCATTCACATGCACACGTGGTTGAAGATCTACCTTCAGCCGGTGTCTCAGAACCAATCTAGCATTGTTTGATCCGGTGAGTATGGTCGAAGGCTTTGGTAAAGGCCGAGAAATGGATGGTGAGTCCAACAGCCATCAGAACATGGAATATTTGGTGTGACTGGCCCCAAAGATCGAAGGATCCTGGGCTCCACTTCTCTGGGATCCTAGTCTATGGCATGTGTGAGTAGCAGCACAAGATTTTTACTTCTAGAATTGCGCGACGTACCGCATACATGGTCACTGCTGTTAGATATGTGACCACTGTCAAGGCATATCGAGTAGCACCAGCTTCTACGTCCATTTGGCGATATCCATTCTGGAAGCAGGCGTAGATGATCGGATAGAAGGCGGAAGATGCCATGAAGGAGAACAGGAAACCTCGAAGAGGTCGCCATCCTGGCTGCCGGAGCCGTCTAACGAATAGGACGATTATTGCCGCTGTCAGTTGAGCTATAAGATCAACCTGTTTAAAAACATTATTAGGATGACATTCGATCGCTGCCTTTAAAGGGTTTCAACGAACAGTGATCCAAAACATCTTCGTACTCCGATCGGCGCACGGGAATGTATACCACATCCCTGGTGGGAAGCATCCCGCCGTGACAGTGCTGATGCCAAACAGATCCAGCCGGAGCCAGACATTGTGTACCTCGTGGGAATGGTTTGAGAAAGTGTGGAAGGACGTCGAAAGGCCAAAGCAGAGGGCGCCACCAAGGAAGAAGAGACCAAAGATAGTCCAGTCGTCCCTGTCAGCGCTTGGGTAATGCTCCTTGGCATATGGATAGAATACTACTGGCAGGACAACCATCCAGAGCGTCGCTGAGAAATGGCTGTAGATGTTCCCTGTTTCACTGTGAACGGAAAAGCAACTGCGGAAACTCTCCAAGTATGAGAAAGATATTCTACGATATCCGGTAAGAATGTATTCATTGTCCTTGGCCCAGTCTGGAAGTTTATCCCACGAGATCAAGCCTTTTAAGGGTGTTGCAGAGGCAGCACTGTCCTTTACTGTAGCATTTGTACGAGTATTGCCAATCATTTGCGACCTTCGATGCAAACTCTGAGACATGATTGATTCAATCAGGTATAAGTTATAAGATTCCGGAGATTTGCAAATGTTGAAGCGAGCAAAGAGATGGGTACTTTATATGTATGTCCGAGGGTAGAGGACAAAAGTCGTGTCCGATATTTTGGAATTCCTTCGTCCTGTACAAAAAGAAACGCTTCTTCTTAATCACCTGGTAATGCTTGATCAAGTGCTTGAATCCTTTGGAAACTCGAAGAATAGAGCCATAAGTATCTTGTACTACTAGTGAATCTTTTTTAGAATATTTGCAGGTCGGTTTGGTGCTGAAACAGTGCACTGGAACCGAGAAATCATAGATCTTGGCGTCGGACAGGACTTTTGTCCTCGACTCTCGGACCCCCATTCCCCATTCAATTACAAGCAGTACCAACACTCTTTAGCTGAACACGGAATGAGCAATCCAGCCATGGCCTACGCAAGAAATTCAAACCCGCAGATAGAAGACTATCGTGTTCATTTGGATGACCGTTCTCGGGCGACAGAGCAACACCCTAGAGCGGTCGACAGGGAGCAGAAAGAGGTACAACTGAATGATTTTCAAATGCAGTATGACACAAGCAGAAACACCAAGAACCGTTGGTCTCGTGATCTCCAGGGAGAGCTCCAGACCAAACTCACAATGAAGGACAAGGAGTTGAGAGACCTTACTGACAAGCTTGCTCAGAAAGATCAAGAGATAGACAACATCCGCCAACTATGGAAGGGAGCAGCCAGGGAGTTGGGCAAGCAACAAGCTCGAGGCAAAGTGAGAGACCAGGTCACCGACCCAGAGCTGATCCAGAAGGCGATACAGCTACAGTACAACGTTCGCAATTTTACCTTCCAGTATTTTGGTGGCGAGCTCAACACGGGAAAAATTGTTCAGGCCTCCTGCCATTATCTGCAAAAGAAGCTTGAAGTATCTTCTGCTTTTTTCGACGCCTGCATACGGTCTGAAGTCAAGCGCCCGCTGCTTGTGATTGCTTTCCTGTGGGATTTCCTGATGAATCATATATTTGGAAGGTTTTGGTGGGCCGGGAAGAGGGTGCATATTGGCATGGACTATCTCACGGATACCTTGGAAAGTGAGCGATCCTGAATCATCAACTCCCGGAATGACTCTAATGACTTTCATCAGAGCCGTTGGAAAGCGAGGTCTTGGCTGATGAATTGGAAGCCACACGCAAATATCAGATGTGGAAAGCCAGTACCAGTGCCCTCTTGGAGGACGCCTTGAAGTATGACGAAGAAAGAGAGCCAGGTATGAGCCGGAAGCTCCAAGAGAATGTCAAAAATCTCTGTTTGCAGCTTGCTCCACTCACCGAATCGAATCTCGAGACGATTGCGCCGCAGATGTTCAAGATAGTCCAAGAGGCCCTGGACCTGGATCAGCTATTCAGCAAGCAAATTGCACAGGTTTTCTGGACGATTGCTGATTCAAGAGGTAGAGATTTTGACGAGGAAAGGATGGAGCTGCATCTAGGTGAGAGGCGTACAGCAGATAGCCAAAAGGTGCAACTAGTCGTTGCCCCAGGCCTGGTCAAAAATGGCAGGTCGACAGGCGAAGACTATGAGAGGACAAATATGTTGCGGAAGGTCACAGTATCATGTGAGCTCATTAACCCCGGCAACCCAGGAGGAGCTACAGGGAACCTTCCAAGACAGGGGCAAAAGTGAGAGGATGTTGGTCCAACACCACAAAACAGCCGAAGACAGAGCCTCCTCATTCCCTTCGCCGGGCCAACACAGGAGGGGGCCTAAGACCTGAGACCTCTTAGTCAACCTAAGAGATGGCTCTCTCATAAGTTTCTGGAAATAGTGTCTTCATCAAGGAAGCATTGATCAAGCAAGTCGTCGTCCAAATGGACAAGTGTAGGCTTGGTGGTCTCGCCATGACCAGAAGATTGTCAATGAGGCAAATATAGTGAATTTGCCAGATCTGCGAAGTATCTTTGGACTTTCAAGTGAGTTGTTAATGTACTAAGTAACCGTCCCTCGGTCTCACATTTTTTGTGGCCAAGGCGAGATTGTCTGCTTATCGATAAGATCGACCAGAATTAAGGCACATTGAAATAGCCCTTTCTTTTCTTCAATACCCATTATTATGGCAGTACTGAGCATTCACTCCTTCCATTAGCGATATTTGAGTCTGTACGAAATATTGGCAGCTCTAATCTAGACCGGAGCAAAAAGACATGCAAGAGCCTGATCCTCTTCTCTCGTCTCTTTGCTCAATATGGCAAGCTCCACAACGCACCCATGCCCACCACTCGCGAGAGCTGACAGCCTCCACTTAGTCACATACGACCGCATCAGTACTGTTGCCCCCGCTGCTCCACCCTGACATGCTCTGCCACCTGCATCAAGCGCCACAAACAATGGGCCTCATGCAACGGCACCCGCGACCCAACCACCTACGTCCCCATTTCCAAGCTCGCCACCCCCAGCGGCATAGACCACGACTATAATTACCTCACCAGTATTGAGCTCGGATTTGACCGTGCAGAGCGAGACGCAAAGTGGAGAGGGATCACCAGACAGCCTCACAAGAAGGGGCCGGAAAAGGGAGAGAAAGCCTTGGTGGCCGCATTGGAGGCAAGCGAAATCATGGTGGCTAGAGCGCCCAAGGGAATGAGTAGGAGTAAGAGCAACAGGACAAAGTGGTTGAAGGGGTCCAAAACACTGGAATGGACGGTTGAATGGGTGCATGAGGACGGGAAGAAGGAGGTGGGGCAGTTCAAGGACGATCTAACCATGATGGATGCGTATGATTCCCTGTATAGCGCAAAGGACCAGCAGAGGAAAAGGAAGCGAGAAGGCGATAAGCGCAGTACGCAGCAGGAGAAGAAATTGCATCTTGACCATCCTGGACCTGCAGGAGCAGAAACGCAAGGGGAAACTGCATCACTCCCGAGTCCACCAAAAAGCCCCACGAATCCAGGTGCCGCAGGGGAAAAGAACAGACAACCATCAGATATCTGCACAGATGGGGGGCTCTCAGAACCGGCCTCTGAATCAACCAAAAGTACAGATCAGCTCTCATCGACCGAGAAAACGGACTCCCGGCATAATGCGCCCAAGATCTATGGCGGTGATGTGGCCCAGCCACAACCCGAGAAGACCGACCAGAACATCACGTCTGAGCCTCTCTCATTCTACCTACACACCCCGTCTCTCCCGTGCAAGCAGACCGTCTTAGCCCCCATCACCCCCGAAACAACAATATCCTCCGCTCTCAGAACGAGACTGGTGCTGGAGTACCCGACGATTTACGTCTTTCGACGACATTTCAACGACGATCTTCTGGAGAAATATATCCGGGAAGAGGACTTTTACAAGATGTCGAACAAGGAGAGAATTGAACAGCTCGATGAGGGGGAGATCGTTGAAAATTTGAATTATATGGACAGGAGGATTGAAAAGATCGATGACGATGTAGAGCCAGTCATACCCAGGCTCGATGAAAAGCGACTGCTGGAGGTCCTTGGGAAGGATCTGGGTGGGAGATGATACTCTCTTCCAGTCATCCTCACTTAGATACTTTGTACAGTATCAACACAAACACTGCTAGATACCCCAGACGTGATTCCTCATAACCTCTAACATCCTTTGCCTGACAAGCATCAAGGCTCTCACGACATGTCTCTTCTTCCCACTGCCCTTCTGGTTCCCCGCTTTGCGTCCTGCCCTCCTCATCTGTCACCCTATTCTCCTCAAGCCAACTTCCCCAACGCGTACGGCAATCCTGCGCTCAACCCCCCATCCACAGCCCACCCCTGGCCCTGCACATAGCTACTCCCCTCCCCCGCCAAAAACGCCACCACCCTGGCCACCTCATCCGCCCCGGCCTCCCTCTTCAGCGGATTGATCTGCCCCATCTTATGCCTCGTCCCCTACAAACCAACAAGTCAGCCAATCCATTCCCCCATCGTCCTCCCGGGAAAACAGAGACAGAAAACAAAACCCACCCTCTCCTCAGCAACCTCAAACCACCCCCTCGTCATCCCCGTCTCGATCAAGCCCGGCAATACCGCATTCACCCTTACCCCACTCCCCGCCAACTGATACGCGGCCGTCTGCACCAGATTCAGTACTGCAGCTTTACTCGCGCTGTAATCGCTCCCGCCCGCATTACTCCTCAACGCCGCCACGCTCGCGGTGGCGATGATGCTGCCCCCTGGACCTGCCCCTTCCCCGCCTTCTCGGCGCTGCCTCGCGGCAGCCATCATCGCCGGCGCCCCCCATTTAACCGCCAAGAACACAGAAAGTGCATTCACGCGCAAGGTCGCCATGAACTCCTCCGCCCCCACATCCCCAAACCCCACCAAATTCCCCCCGACCCCGGCGTTCGCGAAGAAGACGTCCAGACGGCCCGTCTCGCTCACCGCTGCGTCCACCACGCGCTTCACATCGTCGGAGCAGGAGGCGTCGAAGTGGTGCGCGTGTGCGACGCAGGAGGGGTATTGTGTGGAGAGTTCGTGGGAGAGGAGGGGGAGGGTGGAGGGGGAGGGGGATGGGGGGGGTAGGTCGCAGATGTAGAGGTGGGAGCAGCCGGCGGCGGCGAAGGCGTGGGCGGTTGCGCGGCCGATGCCGAGGGGGGAGGCGGCGCCCGTTATTATGGCGGTGTAGCCGGCTAGGGAGGTTGTGCGTTCGAGGGGGTGGAGGCGGTGGATGGGGGGGAGGGATCGGGTGGTGTTGTTGGTGGTGGTGGGGGGGGGTTTGGGGGGGGTCATGATGGGTGGTGTTGGGGTGGTGGTGAGAGGAGGAGGGGAGGATGGGGGAGGAAGAGGGAAGGGGACATTTAGTTGATGGGATGGGCGGTGATGGTGAGCCAGGCACCAGTGGAAATGGGAGGAGAGGTTGGAGTGGGGAAGAAGTGTCGGCACCGGCACCTCGGACCGAGGAGGTGGAGGTCACTTGTACATCTAACAATTCTAGTAAAATGTAAAGTAGTTCAGCAAATCATACAGTAGCATTTGAATGTAAAAATTGGGCATGTTGTATTCGTTACTGTCAAAATGCGTGAGGCATCTTGGGGTATCATCTCTAGCCCACCGACTCCACGATGCACCACACCATGAAGGGCATCAATCCTCCTTTCCTTCACCGTTGACGCCTTCAAATGGTCTCGGCTCCTGCATGACCAGTTCCGCCATATTGCTTCCAGCGCTGCTTGTGCTCATACTTCCCCTACGCCTTCTCTCCTTCGCCCGCGCCTGCTCAATGGCCCTCCACCTCCGATCTTCGACGTCCTTCCTCGTGATCACGTTCTTCAGTGCATCGCTTGCACTGATGAGGCCGTCGATGCTGATGGCATGATCCGTCATCTCGTTGCCAATGTAGCTGTAGATCCGCGCGGCGCTATCACATTCCAGTAATTGACCTTCGTTCAATTTGAGCAGAGCTAGCGCCACCTGAAAGAGGAATGTGCTGCCATCGTTGAAGACAAAGATGACGTCCCAAACACGGAAGAGCGCTTCAGCTGATAGACAGTCCGTGTACACGGAGAGAAACCATTGGAAAGTCAGCGTGTCCAATTCGATTTCGAGTTCCACCAGATGGGCCCATAGTTTTGGCAGGATCTCAGCAACGTACTCCCGTAGCACTTGCTGATCTGCCCGAGAGGCAAGGAGAGACTGGTCGTAGTAGTGCTGGGGGAGAATATTCTCAATCAAGCTCGTCAACACCCAGAAGGCTTCCTCCGCAGTTGGCATAATCAACAAAAGTGAGCCGGCAATCATGTTCATCCCCTGGCAGTAGCCTACTTCTGGATTCCGGCGCGAGTAGGCCATCAAGACCTCGTTTAGTTTGACGACACCTTGCCCTTTTCGAAAGAACACATTGTCCGTCAGCGTGCGGTAGATGTCCATCTGGATTTGCGACACGATCGAGGCATCACTACTATCTCCTTTAACAAGATCGTCATAGTAGCCTGGCACGCGTAATGCTGCGGCTCCACTGCATTCCGCCCAAATCTTGGGACGGTAGACGATCGGTATGCCTCCCAACACCAGCTGCTTTAAGGTCTTCCACTTGGCTCGCCCCACCTTGCCCGTATTGCCTAAGCCAGCGACTCCGATCAGCTCTCCATCGTTGAGCTTGACTTCGGGCATGGCCGCCTGAATCGAGCGTCCTTCCGAGGTGGTGATCATCTCTCCTTCTCTCTTCCGCTCAGCCATGACTTTGCGGAGGAAGTCGTTCCACTTGGTACTCTTCTCCCGCTGCAGATTGTCGTGAAGCTCAGTGAGCTGCGCTAGAAGGAGTTTCACAGGCTCTTCCTCAACCACAGTCGATGTCGAGTCTTTTAGAGAAGTAGTGGTCGGAGCTCGCGCCATTTCCGCTTTACCGGCTGTCACTGGTGACATCTCGGGCTCTAGATTGGAGCTCAAGCGTGACAGGGAAGCGCGAGCATCGGCAGTGGTTGGCATCCGCTTGAGCGACGGAGCAACAACATCTGTGCTGATCACTTTCGTGTTCGGCTTCGATATGGGAGAGTCGGAAAGCAGCTCTGTCGGAAACGTGGCGATCTTCAGATAGTCCTGCCATCGATTCGTCGGTCGTTCTTCACTAGCCCCTTCGTTCGATAGAGGAGTGTCTGGCCTCCCTTGCTGGCTGGGGCCGGATGGCTGGGAAGATTTACCTGGCGGTGGTGATTTCATCGATGCTCTCGCGCTATCAATCATCTCCACGCTGACGCTCGCGTTGGATTTGCCCCGGTTATGACTGAAAATTGCTTCGGCAGCTTTCTTTCTCCGTCGTTGATCATAGATGAAGCCATACCTGTCAGTCAAAAGGTCATCCGACGTATTGTCACTGTTCTGCAGCAGGGTGGGAGGCTTCGACTCTGGTGGATGGATAGTGTCCATCTCGACTGGCCCCAGATTGACCACATTCTCAGCTCGGGCAGGACTTGTAGGTAAAGGAGGAACCGGCGGGATAGAGGATTTAGCAGCCATTCTTTGATTTGCAGCTGAAACTGTTGTAGACTTCCTCGGCTGACGCGGGACACGTTCCATACTGCTGACCTTCATCAGGGCAGCTTTGGCCGTCTTAGGTGGTGGGCCCGAAGAAGTCGAACCTGATCTGGATCCTCTTGTCGGTTCGTTACCCGTGGTGTTTGATCTGCTCCTTGAGGTCCCTGGCTTGTCTTGTTCTCGGTTTGAATTCGGATTCCCCGCGAAGAGCTTCATTGTCCATGATGCCACAGACGTAGACGACTTCCTTGATTGAGATTGGTTGTCCATGGTCGAGGCACGCGCGAGAGGTTGGAAGAGGTCGTCGTCAAGTCCTTTGCGTCGACTGGCATTGCTTTTGCTTGCTCCTCGGGTCCTGACAGCGTCAATTTCTTCATCATCATGGTCGCTGATGACGCTACTGGCTTTGCTCGTCTTCCGACTTGTACCGCTTCCGCTCCACAGGTAATCTTTCCATCCTCTCGTGGTGCCCCGTGGCCTTCCTTGTGAATCCAGACTTGATGTGATAGATTGTCCATCGCACTCTCTAAACTCCCCGGATTGCACGTTCTTGACCCTGACCGTAGCATGTCTATCATCTCCTGGCAGAGAATCAATGTAGCCTTCCTCCAACTCCAGCCTGCCCAAGTTTTCACCCATGGCCTCTCCCATCATTGCGTCAATACCGTTGGTAAGGTTGTTTGTTCTGCTCATGCCTGCGCTCCACATAGGCCGGTGCTGTGGGGAGAAGGTCGCGCGGGATCCTGCGGTCGACGGGGACTTTGTCACGTTTTCGATCCGATGAAGTCTGGTTTCGATATCCAAATTCGAAACTTCGGCTTCCCTGAGCATCTTCTTCAATTCCCTTTCTCTTTCTTCTGCCCGTCGCCTAATGGACGTGATCTCAGCATCTCGCTCGGCCACATCTTGCGCAAGCTGCCTCACGAGAACGACAGCGCCACTCTTGTTAACCAGACTCCTGATATGATCATCGCTGGCATGGTGTAGAGAGCCTGGCACTCCGTTGATGGGGCTGTTGGGTGTTTCGTCAAAGAGAGCAGGCTTGCCACGAAAGGAAGAGGCCTTGCGAAGCAGATGATCCACCGTGGGTCCATTGTTCGTTTGGGGCTTTCGAGGAGTGTCGTTAGCTGTCAACGCTGTTGGCGAAGGAAACTTAGTCAAGAGTCAGCACACTGCTTGCGTGAGACGTCCCCCATTCGCCGCAAGGTATCAAAGTGCGATGTGGCGGATACTTGCGACATGGGGAGAAAGCTTACCAAGCCTCCACTCTTCAGACCTGGAGAGCCATCAGGGGAGAGGGATGGGAATGATTCAAGTGTTTTGGCAGAGTCTGGCGTCACCAAGGACTGTTTGCGAGAACCAGCGCGGACAGTGCCTGACCTACGCGAGGCAGTCGATATCTGCGAGGCTGATCTCTCCAGCTTATCTTTGCTATTGGGTTCCGCCATGATGAGTGTATATGCCTCGCGGGCAGGCCGACACCATGTGACATCAGTCGTCGTGATACTCCAGCACGTACGTTGTCATTCAGAAAAATGTGGCAGACAGATACTGCGCCTTTTCGCTACATGCAAGATTACGGCAGGTACATATCAGTAAGTACAGCGAAAGGGCTGGGATGCAGTGGCGCAGGTCATCTATGCGAAACAAATCACAAGCAGATGTACAACATTGATGTAGTCGGCAGTGTCCGCCGGAGGATTTGATCGGATCCTGAGGCGCGTTCCGTGGTATTTGGGGGGTAGAAAAGACCCGAGGTTGAATCTTGGCCAATCACAGATCGCGAAATCTTCGGTAGAACAATGTTCTCATGAAATTTCGATAGACTGCCTATTCTAGAAGACGTAAAGCCTTATAACAATTCCTGGGTCCCCTCGGTCTATTGAATGAACCATTGACGATGAGGCCCGACGTCCACAACTCCGTTGTAGCCGGTCTCGTTTACGACGTGTGAAGATGCTTCAAGTGACATAGATATTTCTCATGTGTGTCAGATTCTAACGGTCATACATTCGGGTTTCAAATGCAGGGTATCTAGCAAGTAAAATTTATTTCAAGATCTGCACGTGACTCTGCGTTCGCGCTAGTAATGCAGGTCGCGACTCGCGCCCAAAGTCCGTTGGACCATGACCCCTCGGACCAGTCAAGCTTGCATCACCAGCAAGCATGCCAGGAGAGGATGTGATTGTTCTCTTGAGCTCTGATGATGAGACTGCGATTGAGAAAGGGGCGGTCCCTCCATCTAGGAAGGGTCTACCGCCCACGCTGCACAATGATCTTGACTTCCTGAACAATGACTATAAAAACATCGATCAGCTAGAGGACGAGTGGCTTCTGCCTCAGCCCAAGCGACAGAAGTCAAATACAGTGCGCAGCATTAATGCTCGAGCACCGGCTTCTGCATCAATTGACCGGAAGGCCGGGACGACATCCATTGTTGACCCCATTGAAGCTGATTCAATGATATTCACTTCGTCTGCACACCAAAGCCTGAAGCTTTCCCAAACAATCCAAGGACCCGACCGCCGTCAAGCTCTTAGCGATCTGTCAGACGACAGTCTGCCCGAAAATTTCCTGCAGTCAAATCAACATCCACGCCAAAATCTCACCAAGCTCTCCGAAAGCACAGCTACTCTCCTTGCTGCCTTGACAGAGACTGCGCCTCGTTCGAAACCGTCCAAAAGCCGAGAGCGTTCGCATGATGCATTCTGCAATCGGTCAAAGCCACCATCACATGACAGACGGCAAGACGCTGATCTTATTGAGGACGGTGCTGAGGGCAAACCAAAGCGAGCTTCAAATGCAGCAAGATCAAAGCTTACAGAGGAGGAGTGTCAATTGAGGGAGCAAGAAAAGGAGAAGGTGAAAGAGGTCAGAGCAAGGGACAAGGAATTGTTGAAGAAAGCCAAGACCAAAGAGAAGGAAAGTGAAAAGGAGCGAAAGCGCTTAGAGCGAGAAGAGAAGGCCAAGGAGAAACGCATGGAAGCTGATATAGCTGAAGTCAACCGGTCCAAGCTCGACAAAAAGGAGTCGACTCGTGAAATGATAGTTGATCTGCCAGCCTCAATGGATGGCACTAGACTCGCCGATAAAGCCCGCCTCAGATTTCAAGAGATTGGTGCTGATGTTGCGCTGTATCAAAGTCCTGTGCCCAATGTGGTCAAGTGGCGAAGGAAAGTCAAGGCAAGGTGGAACGAAGAGCTCGATCGTTGGGACCCTCTGGACTCCATGGTGATTGAGGAGGAAAAGCATGTTCTATGTTTCATGTCTGCAGATGAGTTCTCACAGCGAGCAATGTGTGCGAAAGGTGATGAAGGCCTTGAGCTGCACCATGTAAGATTGAGAGGCGCTTTTAAGCATTGCACGCCCATCTATTTGATTGAGAATCTCCACGGGCTGATGAACAAACGGAGGACAGCACAAAATCGAGCATTTCAAGCTCAGGTCAGTGGTCGAGAATATAACACTTATAACCAGCGCAAAAGTGCCCAGCAAGAAGGATTGCAATTGGACGAGGACGTGATTGAAGACGCGCTGCTGCGGTTACAAGTCGAGCATGATTGCCTCGTTCACCATACGCGAGAAGTCAGTGACTCAGCTTTGTGGATCGCTCACTTTACTCAACACATCTCTGCTATCCCTTACAGGTAAGAAATGTCTAGCGGCAATCTCTGACGGCATGGGCTGACTTTGCTTTCATCCAAAGACGGCAGAAAATGGAGCTTGATTCAACGTTCAGCATGGAGTCAGGCCAGGTCAAGACCGGTGAAGACAAGCAAGATACCTTCTTCAAGATGCTACAAGAAGTTGTCCGCATAACGCCGCCGATTGCCGAGGGTATCGTGCAGAAGTATCCTAGCGTGATGTCTCTAACGAGGGCGTTCCGGGATGAAGGACCATTGATACTTCAAGATATCAAGGTAAGCATTGCATTCAATTTTTCTTTTTCGCTTGGATATCTCTTATTGATTATCATACTCAGAAAGCCGCAAACAAGAGTGGAGCGAGCACAGACAGCAGGATCGGACCGTCTATCAGCAGGAGACTGTACAAAGTTTTCACGGAATCTGACCCCGCCTCAACGGATGTTTGAGGTCGGACGCGTCAATATGATTCTCTAATACCATTTGAAAGCTGCATGAGCAAAGATGATGACAACGTTGTTGCCAATCGGTACACGAGTGGACTAATGAAGCTTGGGTAGATTTTTCAAGAATCAATGGGCACCTTCTGAGAGCCTTTCATTCCCTCGCGCTGCTTTCATTCTCGCCCTCATCCCTTTCTTTTTGAAAATTCAGCTACCGTCTACCGTCTTTTTTTTGTTCCGTAGTCAGCCCTTCGCTTCTAAGACGAGCCTTGGACCAATCACAGATCATCGGCACTGCTCCTCGAACGGAATTGATACCCTGTCTGGTCATAATGTGGATCATAGCATGGGAATTGTAGCAGTGCAGATGGCGGTATGGAGGGTAGAGTAGAAGGCTACAAATCCACGCTGGAACGCCAAGGAGCCACTTGAAGGCCATCGCACCAGACGACAGCTAATGTCGCTAGCAGGATGGGAAGGTGTATCAATGAGGAAGGCGCCTGGGAGGCGGATGAAGACGAAGAGGAAGGAAAAAGAGAAGTGGAAATGACTTTTTAGTGCGCCCCTCTATCAAATCCAAGTGAGATACGAACCCGCAAAATAGCGTCACCCCTTATGCATATCTTACAGCCAAAAGGTCCTCCCCAACCCCCCACACCTAAGCCATGGTGAATATCCCTGCAACCCACCGACCCCGTCTTCGTTCACGCTATGCTCTGATGTCACCTTCTCCTTCATTGATGAGGCCTCGAGTCTCAACCAAAGGTCATCCGCAAAGAGTGGCGTATACCCTTTCCACTCAGAGGCCATCGGCACAGAGTGGCGCATGCATATTGCTCGCGCATTTACTATCCTTCGACCTGCAAGTTCGCCACTGAACCTCCGGCTTGTCGCCACTTTTGATAGGCGCAGTGACATCGAAATCGTTGGTGATTTTCTGCCCACAAGCGTTACTCGAATGCGCCGTGCCCCAGGCTTCCTTCTTGAATTCTTTATATTGAATTCCGCAGACACAAGCCTGGTCATCTTCGTCGGAATCGGACGCGGGACAGGGTTGTGCCGTGGTCTCCGTCTTGGTGGTCGAGTAGGCGACGCTGACGCCGAAATCAAGACCTGACTCCACGGCCTTGCCGAGATCGAAAGCTGCGCCGAGACTGAAGCTAACGCTGACTTCTTTGGTCAAGTCGGTGCCTTCTTGGCGTTGACAAGCTGCGAAGGGAGTGAGGGTCAGCTTCGGTTGGTAATGTGGGAGTATGGTCATAAGTCCAGGTCGTCCTTACATTGTCCTTTAGGTGAGCGGCAGGTCTGGCCGTCGTAGTTTACCCAGCCCTGGTCTCCGGTTTGCTCCGTGACATCCTTGGTGCCTTTGGTCTCGTAGGTCGGGTCTGTTACCTCGGTACTATCGCAAATCACGGTCCCCGGGTACTGCGGCATCGCATTGATTAACGAAGGGAGAAGTAGAGCGATTTTGACGAGTGTATACATGATGGTCTGTTTGAGTGATCAACAATCGTGTCCAATGTAGGGATAAGAGAAGATGCTTTTATCTGGAAAAGAGTGTGCCTGAAGGTAATGTGGTAGATCTGCGAACTGCTTGAATGAAAATTGAGACGGTCGGCATGAGGGTATATATATCCGTGAAAGCGCATGGCCACCTTCAACACTCTTACACGACGCTGACGCCGTGATTCCCCTGTATGATTTGAGATCCCTTGCAGCTGGCTGGCCTTCGGACCACACCTCGAACTCCGAGATATGGTAGAGGAAGCTGCTTTTCGCCAAGAAACGAGAATGAAAAAGAGACATCGGATCTGTGCCTCAACACCAAGCTGTTCTCATAGGCTGATCCTACAGGACACGGTGTTTCATCTTTGTTCGTATTGGAAAGTCGACGAAGCACGTTTGTGGCGGTACAAAGCCAAGACGGCATAGCTAATTGGATCAGCATCGAGGGGCCAAGACGCTCCATTCCAGGATTTTCATCTTACAAGAGGGTGGTGTCGGTCCATTTTTCGTATTGCATTTACGTCGGCTGATGTTGTGGTACAGTTGCCAAGACTAAGGGCCGCGATAATCGTATTGATGAGACCAATCGATGGAATTGCCAACCTGCAAGGTGCGCTTTGCCGTCGAGTAAGATGGCAGTAAAAAAGGATTCCTCAAGCCACTCTCGCATCATGAAACGTGCGTGACAGTAAGTGACGTCAATGATTGCATAGATGATAGTGGTACGGATACATCAAAATCGCGGCAAAGAGGTCTTGGTGTTTTGGCCATTTTCTAGCGTGTTTGGATCTACCGTATTCAAAATTGTTTCAACGGCAAGGACGGCGAGCACGGCGGGCACGGCGAGGAGAGCGAGGTACCGTAAGAAAGACGCAGAGGGTATATGAACAGGGAACCTGCAGGGAAGGCAAGGCGTGGCCGGGCGACAGCGAGGTCCTGTAGAGGCCGTGCAGTCCTCAAGAGCGGTGACGTGGTCTTCATGAATCGTGTGTAGCTTCACGGATCGGACACCTGATTTGAGAAGTCTGTCTTATTAATGATTGAAGATGAAGTAATTTGTAAATCCAGACGTCGGATTTACGAATTGCATTTAGCATAGAAGAGTTCACCCCCAGAATGGACACCCTCCCAGAATGAACAGTATATATATTGCGCAGCTCATGCTCTACAGTGCTGGGTCAGGCTCCCAAGAAATGGAGTACGTATTTATGATCACCCGTGTAGTATCGAGACTGTTCAGTCTGGGAGGGCGTTCATTCTGGGGGTGAACTCTTCTATTCGAGAAGCTTGCAAATGCTTGGCACAAAAAAAACCTCCACTTCTCGTATGAGCCACATAGATAACTACCCAATATAGGATTTTCCTGGGACTTATTATTAAGAGTAGGCTGAACGGCTTAAGATTAAGCGTTCCTATTGAATAAAACAATCACAAAAGGTTGGTTGGTAAGGCAGTAAAATGGTAAAGTAGAAGGGATTTGAGGGGCGTAAGGGGTGAGTTGCCGAGGGTACGTCTTCAGCCGGTTACCAGCGAAAATCCAACCACGATTTTACCACAACGTAATAAAAATTGCAGCTATTTTTATCGGCGGTACAATACGTAAGAGAGAATCAATGAATTCACACAAAAATCGTTGAAATTAAAAGCTTGTAAGCAAATGTCAGGGTGCCTCATACGGGAGGTGCAGTTTTTTTTTTGTGCCAAGCATTTGCAAGCTTCTCGAATATGCTAAATGTTGATGCCCCACTTTTCTCCTTCTACATGACCTTGACTCCAGTAATCTAGTCTCTCCCAGATATCAATCGGTCTGGGAGAAATCCTACGGTTCTCCCCAGCCGTCAGCTAGATCATGTAAATCCAATGGATATCCATCGCATAATAGTGGCAATATTTTCAGATTGCTGTTGGATCGATCCGCGATCTGTGAGCTTGCGGATCTCCAGTGTGCACCTTGCGGGCTTGAACCGCACACTGCAGGTATCATGGATCCCTTGAGTATCACCGCAAGCATTATCGCGGTCATTCAACTTACCGGAACCGTCGTTTCTGCCGTCTACGGGTACAGGAAAGATGTCAAGAACGCACCGGAAGATGCTGCCAAGATCATTCAGGATCTGATCGGTCTATCGCAAATCCTAGAGAAGCTATTACAATTGATCGAGCAGGAGAGGTCTGCCAAAACAGCTCGCTTATCGTCCGCAGAGGGTCTTTCAAAACCTGACGGGCCCCTAGACTCGTGTCAGAAGACACTTCAACGACTAAACGCTAAGCTACAGCCAGAACATGGCTGGCGGGGCGTCAAGCATTCACTCGTATGGCCTTTGAAGAAAGATTACATCAAAAAGACCCTCGATGATCTTGCCGCAGCTAAGGCGACTATTGGTCTAGCTCTTGCAGTAGATCATGTGTGAGTAATTTTTCTACAATCTCGGAGTATCGCTTACGATTCTCCTGAGATCGTTGGCAATAGACACCAAGAGTGGAGTCGATGCTTTGACTTCCTCTTTCGAGACAATACGCTTGAGTGAGAACCATCTTGTCTCCCATACACCTAACATCGCTGATCATACTTGGGAACAGATGAGGAACGAAGAGCAGTATTATCAAAGATTTCAACAATAGATGCCGCGATCAGTCATCTTAAAGCACGTAAGAAGCATCAGGTTGGCACTGGTGATTGGCTCCTTGCATCAAAGCAATACTTGGAATGGGTCGATGGGGTTGCCTCCTGCTTTTGGATCAACGGCATACGTAAGTGCTGGCCGCTGCGGAGGTTTCGGCTGGTGTTTGCATATATACGTTCAAAGCTGATGAAAATGTAGCCGGCTGTGGGAAAACGATCTTATGGTGAGTAGCCTTTTCAGACTTAATTAGCTTTCTTGACCCAGGCAGCTCCGTAGCAATTGAGGACCTGATCCAGAATCACCAGCAATTCAAAGTACGGACTGCCGTTGCATATTATTATTTCAACTTCCAGATCAAGGAAGAACAGCAATTCGTGAACTTGCTGCGGTCGATCACGCTGCAGCTTTCTTGCCAATGTCCTAGATTACCAAACTCCGTACAAAGGCTCCAATGGCAACCGGAATCGGTTTTCTCCTGTGAATATCTTATAGGCATCATCGAAGACCTCCTCAAGGAGTTTCAAGACGTCTACATTGTAATCGATGCTCTCGACGAATGTGAGCAGACAGAGGAGCTGTTGCGGTGGATCGAGGATCTTCTTGACAAAAAGAATGACCGACTCCATGTGCTGATTACAAGCCGTCAAGATTACCACTTCCAGCTTGAACTCGAACGCATGGCATCCTTGATGCTCAAGCTTGACCAGCAAATACTTGCAAAGGACATCGAGATCTATATACACGAGAGGCTGGGTACCGATTCTAGGATGAGGAAATGGCCGTCCGATGTACGAGACGACATCAAGCAATCCCTAGTCAGCAATGCTGGTGGCTTGTGAGTAGCATGCAAAACCTCTTGAGATACGTCCTTACCCTGGTAGGTTCAGATGGGTCGAGTGTCAATTGGATGTCCTTCGAAAATGCATACGGATCAACAATATCAAGAGCGTTCTTGATACACCCCCAAAGACGCTGTACGAGACGTATGATAGAATTCTTACCAGCATCGATGAGGCCTTTGTGGAAGACGCATACAAGATGCTGCGGTGGCTCGCTTTCTCTACTCGTCCAGTGTGTATAGCGCTCATGGACTATGAACGAGACGTTTGATGACAGCTAACTCGCGAGGATCCAGCTGAAAACAAATGAATTGAATGAGGTCCTTGCTTTCGATCGAAGCGATCCGTACAATCCAGCCTTTAGCCCCAAGCTTCGCCTTCCGCTTCCTGAAGATGTACTCACTCTCTGTTCGAGTCTCATCACCGTCTCCGATGGGCAAGCTATCAGCCAATCGAATTCAGAGATCGATTCGCTGGAAGTACGCTTAGCACATCATTCGGTGAAAGATTATCTTACATCTCATCACATTCAGAAAGGATCAACTCAACTTTTCGCCTTGGAAGCGCAACTAGCGCATGTCGTGATGGCTGAATGCTGCCTTGTGTACCTCTTACAATTCCATTCTCGATTGGATGTTGTGATGCTCCAACGATTTCCCCTGGCTCCATACGCGGCACAATCGTGGACCGAGCATTACACGTATTCTAACGGCTCTCGCACGGATCTTCTAGACAAGCTAGCACTACGACTTCTCACAACAGAAACTGTCTATCAGAATTGTTGTTGCCTTCACAACCCTGATAGGCGGTGGCAAGGTATTAAGCTAGAAGCAGACCGAAGACCCTCAGCATTGTACTATGCTTCACTCACGGGGCTTTCCCCTGTCGTAAGATTGCTACTAGCTAGTGGGGCAGACCCAAATAAAGCAGACCGCAGAGGCGCTCTTGGGGAAGCTCTGGACGCAGCGGCTTACAAAGGAAACCAAGACGTTGTACGGACGTTACTTGACGCGGGTGCGGAGCCAAACGGCGGTTATTGGGAAGGTGAATACGGCTCTCCAATCGCAGCGGCTGCCTCACAGGGTCAGAACAATGTCGTGAAAATGCTTTGGCGTGCAGGAGCAGACGTGAACAGACGGGGGCAGGATGGTGAAGGCTCCGCGCTGTATCAGGCTGTGGCTCACAGACATCTTGAAACCGTCAAGATGCTTGTAGAGGTAGGTGCGAGTGTTGATGCATACGCAGGTATGAGTGGCGTGATCTTCGCCATAGAAGTCGCTGCTGACCGGTGCGATCGCGAGATGTTGTGCCTTCTGTACCCCAGAGCCTCGAAGTGGGGAGTTGAGAAGGCATTAAGAGCATTGAGTCGATCGAAAAATCGGGAACTCTTCGTTTCTCTTCTGCAATATCACAGGGGAAAAGAGTTAGAAATGAAATACGCGGCTCTTGCAGGATGGGATGACCTCGTCCAGCAGATGGTTGATGCGAATCTCAGAGACACAACCAACGAGTTTTCCACCGCACCAGCGCTATGTCAAGCTGCAGCAGCCGGCTCATTGGAGACTACACAGATCCTGTACGAGAATAAAAAGAAGCCAGACTTCACTAGTGATGAAGTCGGGGAGGCTGTTGCTGCTGCAGCAGGTCGCGGCCACGTGCTTGTCGTACAATATCTCCTGGACCGGGGAGCGGACACCCGGGATGACTATTGTCAGAAAGCTCTATTTCAAGCTGCTGGAGGTGGCTTTCTTTCGACGGTACAGGTGTTGCTCACGGCGGATGTCCTTACCAATCCTCGCACGAGAAAGACAACGGATCAAAAGGAGCAGAAAACATGCGTCTGGGATGCAGTCGATCGGGAACACCTCGAGATCGTCCGCCTACTTTTATCACACGGTGCTGATCCAAATTGCCAATATTCCGGGATCTCCGCCCTTGCCACAAGCATCAAAAAAGGCAATCAAGATCTTTTCCAGCTCTTACTGCAGAATGGTGCCTCTACAGCAGTCGGTCAGGTCCAACGCCCTTACTATGATACGCTTGCACTTCCGATTCATTGCGCCGCATCGGCCGGAAATATTCACATTTTACGTGTGTTGCTAACAAAAGGCGTTGACATCGACAGTGTCTTGATCCCAGACGGTTGGACGGCTTTGTTTCATGCCGCCAAAGAGGGTCATGAAGACGTCTTACGCCTTCTCATCAACGAATGCGGTGCAGACGCCAACCGACGGGCCAACAAGGGAACAGTTGCAATCCACACCGCGGCTTACCATAATCACAAGAACTGCATCGAAGTGTTTCTTGACGCTGGTGTGGACGTGAACGTACGGGGACGGGCCGGACGAACCGCTTTGCACTGGGCTGCACAGGAGGGCAGCATCGAGGCGGTACGCGTCCTACTTGAAAGAAATGCGAACGTCTTCATTGAGGAGAAGGACAATTTCATGAAAGCTGCGGATATCGCAAAAGCTAAGCTTTTGGAGGTTGCAGAGTCCAAAAAATCCCCCTACCATTGGAAACGGCCTCGCGAAGAGAATTATGAACCTATTCTGGAAATGTTGGAGCATCGTGCGACTCAGTCTCAGGAGGATAGATCAAAAACACACAGCAGTACCTTCCGCCGGAAATTTGGCTCAGTGCTACGGCGGCACAACAGCGGACGACTGTCTCCACCGTGATATGAATGGGCTGTGATCCTGCTATGGACTGGTCCCTGATAAGACAATCTCAATAAGCTTCTCTCTCCTCTTGCGCCGGCAAGTAACGGTTGGGAAGGAAGATGATTTCTTTTACGATAGTCAGAGATGTCCAAAAAATCAAAAAGCGTTTGACATAGGTCTCCGAGCATTCCTGGTGTCTGACACAATTCAATCAGAAAGATCGTTGTGAACTCTGATAAGTTATGTGAGAATGCATTCTCGCCAACGAACGACATATTACTTCAATCTCATCAATACAATGAACAGGCTGAATAGGTGCAGTACATGAAACAAATCCCCTGTCATACGTGTTCGATACAATGACATGCCATAGAACACCAAATTGTTCACTCTACGAATCCTCATGTCACTTTCCATACGCGACGCGCCACATTGATCACGTGACTCTCTCTGCCCCGCGCCACTTTCGCGTTCTCGAATCCCCTCGAATCCACAAGTCGATGCACTTACCCGATATTCCCCCAAATCCACCCACCCATCTCAAGCAAAGGATAATGGCGCCCTCCGAACCCTCTCATTATGTGACCCTCATCTCGAACGACGGCTTCGAGTTTATCGTCCGTCGTGATGCGGCATGCGTGGCTGGCACGATTAGAAAGATGTTGGATCCGCAGAGTGAGTTATCGCTTTTCCTCCCAAATTCTGTTTTTGAAGGGAAGTGTTATATCGATATTCCTTTCGCTCTTTTCATTTGAAAAAGAAGCCAAGCCTCTGACGTTCTATGCCTATCGCAATTTCCCCAAGCTGTCTTCCTCTCTTGGAAAGGAAAATAGATCTTCTTCGCCTTTGTTTTTGTTGAGGGATGGGTTTTGATCTAACTTCAAAAATGACCTTCCCCTCACCATCGCCCCCTGCCTTTCCCCATCTCTTCCCCTTCCTGACACTCCCACTCACATCTCCACAGGCCGCTTCGTCGAAGCCCTAACCGGCCGATGCCACCTCTCCACGCTGAAGTATGCTCCCCCATGCCTCTTCTCCCTCTCCTTTCCCCCTTCCTTCCTTCTACTCCCCCACATTTCCCGGCTAAACACCCCCCCCCTCCCCCACCCAACAGCGCCGCCATCCTCGAAAAAGTGATCGAGTACCTCTACTACAACCTCAAGCACCGGGACGCCAAGGACGTGCCCGACATGGAGATACCCGCGGATATGTGTCTGGAGTTGTTGCTGGCGGCGGATTATCTTGATGTTTGATTGCTTGAATATGGACGCGGGAGGGCGAGGGATTGGTGGGAGGGTGGGGTTTGTGGGGACGAGAGGGGAAGGGAAGGGAATGGTGGTTGACGAGAGATGTTGCTTTTTCAGAGGGGCTGGATGGGGGAAGAAAGATTGAGGGTAAGGGCGATGAGGGGATGAGTGAGGCATGTGTGTGTGTGTGTGAGAGAGAGAGAGAGACGAGAATCTGGCCGACAAGCGGGGGGGGGAGTGATGCAGACTTGACAGCTGGTTGACGACCAAGACTATGAAACGAACTGTGAGTTACGGCAAAGCTGCGGAGGAAAATGATCTAGACGGAGGGATATTTTGCGGGCTCGTCATTTGCTTCATGGTCCAGCATCATCTGATGTTGACGGGTCCCTGTCAAGCTGAGTCCTTCTCATATTCCATGCTATATTCTGTGCTCCACACACCCATCTGAGCATATGCGTTTCGCCCCCTCTCCACCATGGGCCGAACGTCTATAGATGATGGAAGATCAATGCTCCGGCTCCTCCCTCCTTCATTCAGACATCCTCCACTCTCCTCCATGAAGCTCGTCCGATAAAGAGCGGAAGACAATTCCCTCCTCATCAAACTACCTGATTTAAGATCAAGCCCCATCACCTTCCCCTACCCCTCCCCCTTCCTCTTCCCCTCCCTCCTCCTCTGCCCCCGCCCTTTCCTCCTCTCCCACCCCGATTCCACACCGGTTCACATCCCATCCCGCTCTCCCCCACTCTCACATAACTGACTAACCCCGCATCCACCACCGCCAACACCACGCTCCTATACCCATGCCTCGCCCTCTGATACGTCTTCCCCTCACTGCCCTGCGGTGGCGGCTCATACGGCATACACGCGAGTAACCCATCCAGCTGTTCGCAGCTCGGGAACGGATCATCCCGCGCGTTGAGCACGCAGATCCGGTAATGTGGGGTGGGGGGGGATGCTTTGCGAAAGTGTGGGGTGGAGGGTTTGTAAACATTGAAGGAAGGGCGGAGGACCGGGTGGTATTGTGGTAAGGAGCTGGATGCGCCCACGCGGGGGTCGTGGAAGGGAATTAGTTTGCCAAGGGATGCGTAGATCGGGGCGTAGGAGCGGTAGAGACCCGGCTGAATCAGGGGGCCAAGGGGAGGGGGTGGAGGTATTGGTGGCTGGGGAGCGAATAGCAAACCTGACATGCGATTGTAGAGAGAAGGCGGTGGGGTGGGTGGAGGTGCTGGAGGCTGCTGCTCAGGAATCTTTTCCCAATCTTCCGGATACCACGTCGCCGCCCTCTGCACGATATACCCCAACCGCTTCAGCCCCGCGTAGACCACATAGTGCTCCAACGTAAGCCCCTGGCTCCCGATCAGGTACGCATATGCCGTCTGCAAGCTCACGGGCGTGTCCCGGAGCCGTTCCGTCCGCCACTGAAGGTTCAGCGTTCCCCGCTCGACGAGGTAGAGGCATTCTTCCGGTAAAAGGTAAGTGCGGTTGTGCGCATCGCTCCGGCCCATGGTCGCCAGGAATGGCCCCTTGGGCTCCTCAATCACACAATCTCTATTATCCGGGTCGAAGTAGCCGGTCAGCGGATGCGATTTGTGGATCCGTGGCGGGGCGAGGACGTCGTGCATGGCTTGGCGGGAGGCCTTGAGGACTTCCTCCTGGGAGCGGGTGCCATGGTGCTCGAAGTCCTTTTCGCCGCGTTTGGGGATCTTGTAATCGGTCTTGCTTCTTCATAGGGGCATTCTGTAAGCGTGTGAGATTTGGGGGGGGATGGGCGAGGGTGGTCGTGGGGACTTACTGGGAGAGGGAGGAGAGGAAGCGGAAGTCTTGGGTCTCGTCTGCTATGTCGTTGGTTTCTGGATCGATGTCGTTGCGGACGATGGTGTCCTCGTCCTGATCGGCCATTACGAAAGGCTGTGAGCGTCTGAGTTCGCTGCACTGTACTCAAATACTCGAAGGGTGGCTGACGAGGTGGTGGGTGTGAATGCGATCTTATCGATTAGCACTGTGACTCTGTGTAGTGAAGAGGAAGCGTGTGGTCAAGGGATTTGGAGGATAGAGTAATAAAGCGGACTCTGCAAACAAATGTAGATCAAGGAGCGAGAGGTTGAAGAGAATGAGGTGAATAAACAGCCTTGCGATGAGCTCAGCTCAGAGAATTATTCCACGAATTGACGAGTTGTGGTCCTGACTTATATGTAAGAGTTACCGCGCTAATCAACCAAACACTGAAATACTGATAGATTACGGTATTCTAATGTTTTTAGATTAGGTCCCCTTATTGGACAGTCCAAGGGTATCGAATGTCACCGAGACCTATTCGCTAAAACTTTCTCCTATACAAATATTGTTGCACATCCGTGGATTCTGACAAGGAAACCAGACACTACATCGATCTCACCGAGGAGTACAATCCAAGGCTACTCACGGCTAAACCCAGCAAATCGACGATATAGGGTCTGTCCTGAAGAGGCGTTGAACTTCTGGCTCAATTCTTGACCCACTCAAAGTTCCTAAGAGGACTGACAGACCAACATATCCGAAGGTAACCCGCTTCCATACAGAACGGCATCATTTCGTTCCGAACCCATATGCTACTCGCAAAGACACTCTGGTCACGTATTTGTGAACTATTTCGGTCATGCGGATCGACCGAGCGGTCCAAACATAGCACGATTGCAGCGCTTGACAGGCTCCAAGTCCGCCATGGTATGGCTACGAAGGAAGGGTCCTTGATTGCTGTCGGCGCTGATGAAATGTTTCCCTCTCCCAGGTTTGATTGAGTATGCCTTTAGTCTGGAATCCATCGCGCGTCCTATAAGGATGGAAGATGGAGAGTATCGTCAAATCTTGGTCATGACATTCAGCATTCCTGAGAGGATCTGTTAGGGGATTATGGCTTTACTTCTCTGGATACAGCCGTGCATTTCATTGTCTTGGTAACATGTCCCTGCGTTCTGCGATTTTGTTTACATTATATACTTGTAGCCGCAATCTGAAGCAATTCAGAGGATAAGTATGCTGTGAAAAGGGCGGGAGCTGAATGATGATCATGACTGGCCGACAGGTCCGATTATGGCTGCGCATATATATTGATATTGACTTCTTTTCGAATAGCAGGATTATACTGTAGCACCGTGGTAGAACGAGCGCCGGATGAACATTATGTGCGAGGAATTCACAAATGTATAGAGCCAATCAGCAGGTTAAGAGATATTTGGTAGGTCTAGTTCCCCTCTGTACCAATCACAAGCAAACGAGGCTTGAGTACGCCGACGGCCATGCAACAATACTTTCAGTGAATCAATATTTGGAATGGAAGCAGTTCAGTCGCAGATTCTGGAGACCAAGAAGATACGTTGAAGCTGATCTAGTCGCGAGTACAGCAGCTCGCTACCTTTGGAAGGGAAGGCACCCAAGCACTAGTAGGTCTACAAACATAACTGTCAGTGCGTTGGGTCATTACTACTCAATCATGCAGTCATCGTTTCGCGCGCAAGAGAGCTTCGGGCATTGGTGTTAGGAAAATAGAAGTTGTAGAATTGCCCACCAATTTCTGTATAGGCCATCTATGAGTGCTGTAGCGCTCAGCATGAAAGGTTACAACACTCAGCGTTTTACTGTTTATATATCACAATAACACCTGCATTTCCACAGAAAGATCGGGTGGTGCAATGGTAGCACGCTAGACTCCTCGTTCTCCTTGGTCAAAATGGTTGTCAACTACCGACTCTAGAGCAATACTCTAGAGCGCGAAATGGGGCAATACCCCAGGCTAGAAACCATCCAGGTCCAAGACGAGGGAATTCTAAAGGTTGTCGGTTCGAGCCCGACTCCGATCATTATTCTTTTTTGCCTTTTTTTCTTTTTCTTTGTCTGAAAGGTGTTGACACTCCGGGTCAGGGCCAAGGCCGGACTTGCAATATATGTTTGTGACTCCCATGTCTCATCACATTCTTTGATGTTCTGCAACAGGCATTCTTAGACACGGTCTTGCGAAGAGAACCTTGGTGCAACAAAAGGCTAGAAGAGCGAGCAGTCTAGATGGGCTGTTCCTCATGAGAAGCCTGCAAGGTAGCAAATCCCCCAATTTTTGGTGGTAGGGACAGCAGAGGGCGAGCAAAGAGCCGTTTTTGAATCATGAAAGCTTCTTGACCCGTCTAGGTCCACGGGATAAAATCTGTCAAGATTTATAGCCAGTAATCTTGATTGGATCCTCCACTCTCGAGCTGCGATGAATTGATCGTTGAGTACGATCGAGTACATGAAGAGACTCCGGCCATTACAACTAAGACAGCTTTGAGACGATTCAGATCTGCAATCTGAAGTTCAAGAGTGTTGATACTCACTCCCTCAAGCTCACTTCACAGGATGAGCTTGTTTTTAAGATCACATCGTAAGTAGGACTCTCACTGGTGGGAGGTACAGAATTGACACGAGTACATGGGAACTTGGAAATTCCCCCTCTTCTCCTCGCATCCTAAAAATTAGAGAGAACACGGCGACATGGCATAGTCAACAGAACGTATGCCCCAAGCCCCCAAAATTAATCCAACCCGAGAAACGAAGAGAATCGCGTTCCGTGCCTCTCAAACATACCTTCCTCATGTACACAGGACCTCTGCCTCCATTCCCATCTCAATTCGCCAGTTCCGAGTATATCGAGGGGCCATGCCATTCCCCCCCCCATTCACCCAAGTAAACCATCCAACACTCACGAAGTATGGGCCCCCCCTCCTCAATATCCCCCCTTTTCCCGCTTCACGTAGACCTCAATCCTCGCAGTTGTCTAACTGTCAGCCCAGACCGCGAAATCGGATACCGTTTGAAATTAAACCTTCCCATACCCCCTGCAGACTACAACCATAAAACACATTAATGCATAAAGATCTTGTCGTCCTTAGCTTGGGAGAAGAGGGAGATATACACTTTGCCTTTAGCTCGCCACGGCACATACACCACATACTAGATTTCTCAAGAGAATGAATGAGCGGATTGAAGGAGAGAGGGGAGATTTGGTTGGTGCACTTCCCGCGCATGATATTTGGCACCGCAAACATCAATGCCATGATTTCCGGCAGACGAGCTGGCTGATTCCAGGTGTAGAAGCAGAAAGGTCGGTTGGTTGGGGATTACATCAATGCTTCCGTGGCCCACAGGGTTCAACAGGCAGGGTTTCGGTGCGAATGATTGCAGGATTTCTATGATCCGTGGGGGTTTGTGCATTGAGCATCGAGATGGGATTTGGAGAGGATGGTTTGCCATACCTTGGAGCACGAATTGGTTGGATTTGTTGGCTCAGGTGTGATTGCATGGATGTGAGTACATATTGCGGTATTGATCGATTGGGATTAGAGAGGGGAGGAAAAGTGACATCAATAAATGCTTAATTGTTCGCAGGTAGGAGGATGTGATCATGCGTTGGAGGTAAGGAGCTGCAAATTGTAATGCTCTATTGATTAAAATTGATGGCATAGGCAAAGAGAAAGGAGGCATTTTATGATGGTCTATTGATTTGTCAAGATATACATCATGAGGACATGTACACGTCTGCCCAATTGCCCTCGATACGGCATCGCACCTTATCATAGTCGCTCATATAGTAACGGAAGACTATGCCATGCAAAATACAAATGCCGAAACCACGTCACTTCCATAGTCATAGCCACAAAAAACCGCAATGCTGCATTCCAAGTCTTTCTTTCCTCCTGTCGTTCCTCACCATCACTAAGTCTCGACCGCTCCATTCTTAGACCTCAAAACCCCCAGTTCCACCAGCCGATCCCAGATTCCATCCCTTCTCGTCACCTCGGACCGAGGTGGCGGCATCAATCCATCCATTTTCTCCAACTTGGGACAGCTATACACAACAAGCAACTCATACACCCTCCGCCTCAGTGCGGTATCCTCGTCCAACCGCTGCCGGGCTGAAGCATCCGCTGAATCGTCAAGAAGAGGGAAGACGTGTTGCATCCCGGCGTCTACTCCCTTGAGGCCAATGTTATTGGCTTGGGGTGAGTTCATCGACATTATTCGACGCTGCTCGGGTCCCTGGCGTTGCGATAGCACCATACTCCTCTCTCCGCTCCCACGACTGCTCTCCGTTCCAGACCCGGAGACCTGATTTTCAGGTAGGTAAAACCCGTCGGTAATCGCATTGGCTCTCAAATCCAACACGCTCAGCATTTTACCCACGCGCTCTAAAACCCCGGCCGTTCGCCTCAGGCGACTCACTCGATTGCCCGCCAGGTACAGCCTTTCGAGTCTAATTATCCCAATCAACGGTCTCAGATCCCTGAGGGCGTTGAAATTGAGGTTGAGAATGCGGAGGTTAGGGCATTTCAGTCCGAAATCGTCCGACAAGGTTTGCAGGCCAGAGGAGGCAAGTTCGAGGGTCTGGAGGTTCAAGAAGTGGGGGTCTGGAGCGAAAGAGGGGATGGTGTTGGAGGAGAGGTAGAGGTGATGGACGTTGTGGGCTGTTTGGTAGTCTAAACTAGTGTTGATTTTCTGGTCGCGCCAGGACAGCGTATTGAGTTTTTGGCAGGAGGCAAGGTCGGGGAGGGAAGTAATGCTGTTGTTGTCGATACGGAGGATGTTGAGATGGGGAAATGGAGTAAGATTTAGGCAACGAAGTTCGTTGGATGAGAGATTGAGGGCCTCTAGGCAATGAAGAGGATTGTCCGAGGTGAAGCTGGCGAGGTCGTTGTTACCGAGATTGAGCGTCTTGATAGCAAAGAGACTTTCAAGCCCGTAAAGTTGCTGAATGCCATTGTCGCTCAGGTCGAGATCAGAAAGTCTTCGTCTACTCAATGTCAGCATGTCCTGGGCTTCTGGAAGTGGGCGACATACAGATAGTAGTCATAAAAGTTCACCTCCCGTACTTGATTTCCCCTCAAGCTTAAGCTGAGTAAGCCATCCAGCTCTTCTAGTCCACGAAGTTCTTGGATTTGATTGCAGTCGGCCTTGAGGGCACGCAGATGAAACATCGATTGAAGTCCTTGCAACGTGGTCAGATTGTTGTGGGAAATATCCAAGTACTGCAAGTGCTGCAGGTGGTGCCAAGCAGACATGTTTGAGAGACAGTTGCCGCGAACGTTGAGTAAGCGGACTGACGAAGGAATACCCTCGGTCGAGCTGACCTCATTGTTGGATATGTCCAGTTCTTCCAGGCAACCACAGAATTCGTCAAGCATGTGCAGCGAGGTCAGGCTACGATCATGAAGGTCTGCGCTGCGGATGTATTCCCAGTAAGGCTCAAACGGTTCAATGTCTGTCAAGTGCTTTACAAGACCCTGGGCTGTAAGGGATAGTCTGTTCTCGACATGCGCCATATATCTCGAAGGCAGCAGCCGAGGGTCCGCATCAACGGGTCGATCTATTTGGTGAACAGTAAAGTCTGCCAGTGGACTCAGTGAGAACCCCATGCTAGAGCCTTTGCCAGCTGTAGGAGGAAGCAGAACGCTCCTGGTCAATGGCAGCGGGGTCGACATTGCTTGGTTGAAAGTACGATCGTGCCGTGCAGAATACTGGACCAAAGACATCTCCTCATTCTCATCTAGCCGAGACATGGGAGGCCCCATCTGCGACCGGTCACCGAATGACATCCTTCGTGAACATGTCATGATGGACTTTCTCATGGAGCTGATTGGGGTCCGTTGGACATGTCGTCGGCTCGGCGTATCACTGCTTTCGACTCGCTCGCCCTGATCCCAGCTTTCGTGTATGTCTGGCGATTGCATGTGATCTACAAGTGGTGATGAGAATGCGACAGTTACGACCCTCGCTTGACGTCTCAAATCTCCTTTTCGGTTGGGAGGCTTCGCAGCCCGGCCCTCGAGGATGCTGATCTCGTGTTCAACCTCATCAGAATCTGGCCGACCCATGTTCTCGACAACCACAGGTAGCTTCGGTGCTTGCTGAGATTGTGGCTTTTGCGACCATTGTTCGTCTCCCCATGAAGTTGCACGCGTGCTTGGTGCAGGCCCACTGGAGGCAAAGTGGGTAAACTTGGACGGTGCGGAGCTGTCTTCAGCTGGACCTATAGTCTTGCCGTCTGCTGTTCTCGGTCGTTCCCTGTCAGCTCTTTGTCGGGTGTCTGACTCATGCGAACTAGGAGCCGCATAATCCTGACTCTCCACTCTGGTTGCTCTAGAGCCGATCGAGTTGCTCGCAGAAACAGCATTCTTGACCATCTGAAGCTCATTCATCTCGTCGACGCTGAGATCAGGTATGTCTCCAAATAGATCATCCTCGCTGCCCTCGCCTTTGCTTTCATCCACATCGAGCGCATTGCTATTGAGAGAACCTTTGTTCTTGACCCACATCTGTCTTTCTCGATCAAATATCATACCAGCCATTTGGTCCGAGAGCAGATGGGCTACAGTGTCGGGCGCGATTATCATCCTGGTATGAGAGCTACCCGAAGATCCGGTCGGAAGAGAACGCTTTGTCGAACTGAACGAAGTTTGAGAGTCTTGACGTGGCCTGCTATTGAGATGATCCTGGGACTCGTGTGTTTGAATCATGTCAGCCTGCTCGTGCCGATGCCGTTCAAGGATGCGAATGTTTGGGGGATCACTCGTCACGCTCCGGCCGCCTTCTTGGTCCAAGTTGGGTCCAACAATGTCGGACGGTGTCCTCGACCGTGACCTCGACCGTGACATTCTCAATTCCTTTATGGATGACGGTAAGGCCAATCCAAGGTCATCCTCGTCTTCGAACTTGCGTAGTTGACTCACAATCCTAGAATTGAGCTGAGTAGGAGCTCTACGGTCACGAAGCGTACCACCTTCACGACTCGGAGGCCGCGAAAATTCGTCCCTTGTTGATTCAGCGATAATAGACTCCTCATGGATGATGGACGGCTCAACGTTCGATGCGTCTGCTGTCGTATGGGAACTTTGAGGACGCCTTTCGGCGCGAATCAATCTCATAATATGCTGCGCTTCATTGAAAAAGTCTGCAGTGTTGACAGATGCTTTACGAGACTTGGCAGTAAAATTCTGAGCTGCATTTACAGCAACAGTCGCTAGAGCTCCAGCAACAATCTGAGTAGGGGCATCGATATCGGCAGTGGTTAGAGGGGACTTATGCTCTCTGAAGGAGCTTCTGAAATCGAGAGCTGAATCTTCTGGTGCATTCATAGCGGAAGATGAAGCATGATTCGGGGTAGGGTTTCTGGGACGTCGCATTTGCCTCATTGCTAAAACGTGAGGATCTGCAGCTTGCTGCCCCGTTTCGTAAAGTGCATCTTTTCGCTTCTTACCAACGAGCGCTGTTGAAGTGGTTCTCGTAGGGTCAGAGGCGTGGCTTTGGGCAGCCAGGCCTCCCTGGAGTCTTTCTTCAGAGCTGCGAATGGTCCTGCGGCGCTTGCGTTCATGGTTCTTCTCGGGAGACGAATGACTTCGTTTGCCGTTCAAGGTGTGAGGATTCTCCGCGTGTAGAAGCTCCCGCTCAGACTCCTCTTGCTCAGCCTCTAAGACATGGTTTTGCAGCGAGGTTCTATCCCGAGTAGATTCTTTACCAGAACGATGAGATCTACTATGGGTGCGCGAGACAGAATTCCACCTAGCCTTTCTTTTCGAATCATGCATTGTCGAGCTCGCAGCGTCCAATGAACCAGGATGAGGACGTGGTAGCTGTGGAAGGGCAGATTCTTCTCGAAGAGGTAGTGGGAAGTCATAGTCATCGAGATTGCCTTCTCCAAAGCTACTATACCTTGAGGTCGTCTTGGATACATGTCTCTGGAACGTGGAGCGAGATCTTTGTAAGCATTTTGAACCTGCTGAGGGACTTGATATCCTGCAGTCATTGTGGGTATCGTCAACATCAGGCTCATGCTGGCCAAGCGTCTCCTCAAATTTACTCATTCTTCGAATGAGTCTATCGTTAGTGAAGGTATCATATTTGTCAAAAAGCTTCAGCGGACTTCCCGACGAACGTGGGCGTTCGGGACTAGATTGAGCCCCCTGCCTGGGTTGAGGTGGCGTTTTCGGTGTCGGTGAATTCAGATCCTGTTCGGCCTGAGACAGACCTTTCGCTGATTTGCTGTCATGCAACTTCTCTCCCTGGGCAAAATTCGGAGCCTCAAGGCCGTTCATCGAAGAAGAAGGGCTGAGCGGTCTTCGTTGGAAAGAACCATCATCGGAGTAACCGCCCCTTTTCACGCTGACAAATCCTCCATTGGAAGCAAAAGCATCAGTCCCCATGGACAGGTCATCGGGTAGCGACTGGCTTGTCATATCATTCACTGCATCGCGAATGGCAGTCCGCTCCGACGCCGAGGTTGCAGAGTGCGAGACGTGACGCTCGGCAGTCCGTGAGGAAGCTTGCCTCTGTCGTTCGATCTTCAGTCGATCCATGTTTGAATTGAGTCGACGCATCGAGGTATCGATAGCTGCATAGTTGACCTGTCCATCCGAAGACTCGTGCTTCGAAATGTAGACTGGACTGAAACCATCGCTCAGGCTATGTTCCTTGCTACTGAGGCTACCGGCAGGGGACACCTCTTTATTGTCGTGCGCAGACGGTGATCCATTCGGAAGATGTTCGATAGACTTTTTCTCCTCCTGATTCTTCTGGGTCTTATCCCCAGGCACGACCACCGCGGGTTTCTCCTTTCCTACCTGCTGGCTTGCCGAGTGGGACATTGATGACTGCCCATCCGAAGGCTTACCCTCACTCGTCGTTCGAAGCTTTCTTCCCGGGCTCTTTTGTGGTGTCTTGGACTTGACGGTGGGCGGTCTGAACATACCCTCAAGACCGACCGGTTTGGGACTGAAAAGATCGGTCTGTGGAGCCGGTCCTGCTCCACCTTTTACCAGCCTTTTCTTCCATTCTGGAGTCGCTCCGAGATTTTCTTTCTGCGAGCCTAGGGATCTATGCTGGACTGTCCCCTGTGGCGCAGCATCATTGGATCCATTTCTGCTTGCCAGGGTTCCACCAGGGACCTGAGAAGACATAGTTCCCTGCGCTTTTTTCTGACCATCAAGCGTACGTCTGTTGGAGGAGGAGTTGAGTTCCGACTGCGTTCGTGCCTTCAACACCTTCTTCTGACTCCCAATCGACATTCTTGAAGATGCGCGTCTCTCAGAAACACCTCCACCGATATTTTGGGTAGCGGAGGACGTTCTGGACTTCGGCATGGGAATGCGGCTCTGCGATCCATCGATCATTGACGTTGGCGAGTCGCGTACGGCTGGACTCGAATGCTGGGATCGCGGCTGAGACACCCAGTCTTCAGAGAGCGAGTCGAATAGGTTGTCCATATTGTCGTTGGGCGTAGATCGTTCAATCGCAGTGCAGGGTGCCGTTCAAAAGGCCGCGAGCTCTAACATGCATGGGTAGCAATAGGTAATTGATGTTTGCATCATGCATTTTCTCGACATCTACACATCGCCTCCCGTATTTTCGTAGATTCGTAGTCTTGGGAGGGAATCCGCGACGCCTTCGCGATTGGTGATTGGTGGGGCGCTTTTTAATCGAAGTTGCTCAAAAGATAAACAAATATCTCTCGGACCGACGTTTTCCCGAGCGTTAGCCGCTTCACCTTTGTACCGTATTCCATTGTATGCACCTCGGAGTATTATATTCACTACTTACGCACTCCTCACAAGGCCACCTATCTACATCTAAGAAGCAAACGCTTATGTCGAGACGTTCGGCTGATTTCGTCCCTATTGTTCAACCCTCAAATCAATGCTGTGCTCCAAAAGCGCCCAACGCTGCATCAAGCGTAATATCAGCCCCTCATCACTACTTTCGGACGATCCTCAACAATGGCTCTATTCTTGCTCGTTTGCTCAGACCGACTCGATATTTTGAAAGTCCAGCACTGATAGGACTGTGCTTATTCGGACCTTTCGGCGTGCTAGCGGCAGCTTTCGGAGGCGTTACTGGTCCCTCGGGTGGAAGAATCTCTGACTGATCAGCACCAGCGTTATTGGTCGTTTTGCTTGTCAGCTTCGCTTTGCCACGATTGCCGCTGGATTCTGTCAAAGCACTGCTTTCAGGGCCTGAATCACGGCGACCTTGGGATTGAGACTTGTGCTCCTCTGGGGGTTCTGGTTCATCTTCCGAATCGCTGTCCAGCACCAAGTGAGATTTCTTGCTAGAGTGACCACGCTTTGAGATCTTTCTTGATGTCACTGCTTCGCTTTCCGATTCACTGTCCATAACGGACTGAGGATCCTTGCTGGGCTGTTCGCAAGGTGCGACCAGTTTCGTGTTCTCTTCTTCGCTTTCAGAGTCGCTATCAACCACGGACTGAGATTTCTTGGACTGGCCACCTTTTGCTGGCTTTCTGTTGGTTGATGCTGAATGTTCCTTGCGTTTTATGCTGTCTTCTCGCAGACCTTGCTCTAGTCGCGGGGCCGGCATATCTGCATCTGTAGCCTTCTTTGGCCGACCTCGTTGTCTTTTGGGTTTAGAACCTTTCTTGATCGATCCTTGTGTTGCATGACCATCGATCTCTGTCGTCTCGGTCTTGAACTTTGGCAGATCGACTGCCCGAACATCCTCTACTTGATCTTCGGCATTTGTTGGGCTCCATGCTGGTTCGATCTCTGAAAGTGTCACCTCGGATTTTGAAACGTCCATGTCCTTCTCATCAGCCTCCTCCCCTCGTCCTGTCTTAGCAGTGACTTCTGCAGAAACACTTTGCTTACCCTTCCTCTTCTTGCGTTCCTTCTTGTTCATTGCGACAGTCTCTGGTCGTTTCGAATAGTCTGTTGGCACTACGATTTCGCCGTCATCTCGTGTTCCTCTTGATCGACTTGGTCTTGGTTTGTACTGTTCTTTGGGAAGACCAATTGATATGTCATCGGATCCAAGGTCGTCAGCTGCGATCTGGTCGTGCGTTTTCAATTTCCTCTCATCGGAAATCTTCACGGTCCTGGTAATTTGCACGTCGGGCACAAGCCTGCCGACCTGGTTCAGTGACTGTGAATCATCCTGAGCCTCAGGTAGTACAACCATGGGCCTGAGAAGCCCCGCAGACTGGAAAGTAGGAAGTGAGGTCGGTTCTGCCCTTTCGCTGCCTTGACTAGCATCGGCCGCCTCATTGATCATATTTTCGCCATTATTGATTGTTGGTGTTTTGCCTGAAGCAGTTGCAGAACCGCTCGATGTCGGTCGCTGCTGTTCTTCATATTTATCCGGGTTGAGACTTGGAACGGCCGACGGTTGTGACGTTGCCTCCTCTTGATTTGCTTTGTATGTGCTGCTGGCAGTACTACGGCTGTGAGACGGTATCGTAGGCGTGGGCATTCTTTCATCCGACTGAGACTGAGGGTAGGGTACGTGTTGTTCATGATCTGATGTGGTTCTCATCGCAGAGGAGTTGAAGGGTTGAGGTGGAGTCGAATTCGGTACGGTTGGGATGGTGTTCGAGGAGCCACCTTGTGGACGGCTCCCGCGTGAATTGCTAAGAGTCTCGGGTAGCTCTTGCGCTCCGTTCCCTTTGCTTTGATTCGGGCTTTGCATTTCTACTCCAGTGTAGGACGCTCCTTCGGGCTCTTCGTCGCTACTACCAGGAAATATGAAGATGTCCGCTGATTCATGATCGCGCCTTGTCCCAGGTGTTCTACCTGTTTTGGCGTCCTTCTTAGACTTTGCCTTCTCCAACAAAGCCGTCGTACGTCTTTCCAGACTCTGGGTAGTTGGAGTAGTAAGCGAAGCACCTTGAAGCTCATCCATGGAGGTTCTAGCGAGAAACTTGTTGTGGGTTGGCGTAGGATCCAGTAGGCTTTTGTGAGCGTCTTGCATGTCCCGATTGAGCCTCTCTGTGAATGACACCGTACATGAGCAAGACTGTATCGTACGCACCCTTCCGCCGACTTACCTGTAGAGCCTGTACTTTTTATATCTGTATTTCCATCCGCCACGGTTCTCTGACTACTATCAAATTGTGCACTCTCCCTGTCAAGCTTAACCTCTTTCGCAGGAGGGACATCTTCGCCATCGTCCTCCTCATCGGAGTCTTGAATGTATTTGCGTTTAGTCATCATGTCAAGCAATTTTCAGTAAGCGCATATGGAAGTCATTTGCGCGTAACAGACACGACGATTATCTGGACTCGAATGCGGGGCATCTTCGAAGGGGGGCGCTGAACATTGAAGGGTCCGCAATTGGATTCACAAACGCGAAATAGACGCGCTGGACTAATTGTCACGTGATGTGTAAATTTACATTGGCACCAGGCCAGCGGATCGCAGGTCTATTGAAGGGACAGTCGTGAGGGGCACATGAAGTCAGTGTTTTATTCATTCGTAGGAGCGACCATAACACCACGACCGAAGAACTCGCCGATCGTCCCGAATCGATCTCGACTTCTCTGCAATGCATCCTGAAACATTTCATGCTTGTCTGCGGACTCTTCTTGGGCCTTCCTGAAGGCCCGAATGTTATTGTTCGCGGGAGCACACTTGGGGCATTCAGCCTCTTGCCCATCATTTTCGTTGAGACAGCTTTGATGAAAGGAGTGCTTGCAAAGAAAATGCACAGTCGGGAGATCGAGACTTCGGCCGCAGGCAGCGCAGCGACTCGCGGTGAAGGTAGTAGGCTTGTTCTCCAGATCAGCCAACTCCTTTCGTTTGGTATCTGTTTCTGTTCGGTAGCTCTCGATCAAGCGACGGTTGTTCGTAATCTCCTTGCGTTCTCGGTCAATGGTCGCACCCAGGTACTTCTTGACCAACCCCATGGTAGCAACAGCATTGGTGCTGAGAGTCTGGATGACCTGTAAAGGAGCCATCAGTCCATCCTCGTCAATCTTCTTCAAGACCACGTCTAGCTCGTCACCAGCTTCTTCAAGGGCTTGTGTGCTTGAAGTGAAGTATGCTAAGGCGGCGGGGTAAAGCTGCGGCTCATCGGGACCGTATTTCTTCAAAGCCTTGATCGCGCCAGCTGTGTCCTTTGCCGACGTGTAAGAGCGGAAAATGTCGAAACGGAGCCCCTGCTGCTCTTTGACCATGATGGTGCCATCCTTGAAGTCTGACAGGTGAGACAGCAAAAGTACGTTTGAAGTATCGATGGGCAGCTGTGACTTCATGAGCCCGTGTCCCGTGGCCATCACAAGACACTTACCTCTTTGCCCTCTATCAGTCGTTTAGCTTTCGCCTCCCACATCTTCCTTTCCTCTCCTTTTCTGGATGCAGCGGTCTCAAGGTAGATCTCAAACAGAGTCGTGTAAAGTCCAATCTTGTCGTTCTCATCTAGGTCATCCTTTTTGAGACAGGCTTCTAGAAACGTGATGAAATTATCGGGGTGGTCGACGAACGAGGAGAACGCAGTCCTTGGCTTGGGTATATTGTATTTCCTTACCGACTCTTCGATCACTACTGCTGCATCAGGGTCAGAACGTGCGAGTTGTCCGGCGGCGGCAGGTGTGATTGACATAGCGGAAGCTTGTCGATACGGCAATGGAATGAAAGATGAAAGATTGGAAACTGTAGTTGCAGATGTGCCTTGACCAGCGGGCGTGGATGACTCGATATCATTGTTCTTTGGCTTGTAGATTCCCGTATAGTAGTCCACGAAAACCTGTGTACAGTCTTTTGGACAGTGTTCAAGCAGTACTCTGGCATACTTCATTAGGTTAGGATAAGCCATCTCCGGTTCGAGATGCCAAATATAATCCAGAGCTTCTTTATAATCCTTCGAATCTTCGATCAAGACATCCACAACTAGCTCGTGTTCCTGATTCTTCTTTGATAGGTAGACAGCCTGATCAAAGTAGCCGCCCTGGCGGCACATACTAATGGCAGTTTCAAGATCAAAGTTTGTTCCAGACTTGATAAAGGTCTCCAGCTTGTCAGTGTTCTTGAGCTTTGCGTAGCAGTTCAGTAAAAGCGTTGTGTGATCCACCGTCGCTCTGTCATGGTCATGTAACTCCTCAAGATACTCGATGAGATTATTGATTCGTTGAGAATCCAAGAATTTGCGGATGACCTGGGATGGCTCTGTACTGTCTATGGCTTTGAGATACTGCTGCATTGCAGTGTCGTAATCCCCTTTCTTGTGCAAGAAATCGCCATATTTGCGATAGATCACATTGCGTTGGGCTGCATCTATGCCGGCTTTCTGTGCGAAATTGATAGCCAAGACGTAGAGATCCCGTTGGTAGAAGATTTCCAATTTTTGCTGCAAAGCTTTCTCGTGGTATCGAAGAAGCTGTCAAGTCAGTAAGGGATCTGATGGAACAAGAGAGCACTTACCTTGCCATCCCGGGTGAGAATGAAGAGGTCGCCCCATTCGATGAAGAGCGTCCGAATTTGTGAATTCAGCGTCTCCGTGTACGCGATGTATTTCAAGTCTGTGTCCAAAAGCGCAAAGGAAGACGTGCTGAAGATTTCGTCGACTTGCGCCGCGCCGAATCTTCGTAATCCACCTGGCCTGGCAGATGATGCTGTTTTTGGCGGCGACACTATAGCAATGTAATCACCATACAGCTTGACAAGCTGCTTGGGTCCCTCGTACGCAAATGAGGGCCCTCGGCCGTTGATCCCATAGTAATTGATGGCGTCATCCCTCACGACGACAACGTCACCATTTGCCTCATCGAAGGTCATGCACCCAACGCCACAGCCGGAATCCTCAAGCACTTTGGCAGGTTGGCCCTGGCCTTTCCCACTTATGGTCAGAATCAGTATCCTGCCGGTGGTTGCAATATAAAGGGTTGTGTTGGGCCCCTCTCGAAACTCGACGCCGGTGATCGGCTCCTCAGATTCAAAGACTGTCCGTTGCTTTTGACCTCGATTATTGATGAGATCTCCTCGGATCACAGTGACTGCTCCGTTGCCAAAGCCCACAGCAAGCTGCGAGAGATCATCTACGGTGGCAAATGCCGATATCTGTGCACATCAGAAGAGGTCCATTTGAGGATGAGGGTTGATATAGTACCGGGAACTGTTTTCGTCCGTTGTGTATGCCCAAGGTGGACAGACATTGAGGATATCCAGTCTTCTTCTCGGTCTTATCCAAGGCCCACACCTTCAGCACCGGCTCATTCAATAGGTCTTCCGATATGGTGACCAGCAATGCCGTCCCATCCACCTGCTTCATCTGGGTGATGGTCCCGGTATCATGTGCTTTCCACGTGCGCACGACCTTGAAGGCCTGCGAAAGGATCCGAATCTGACCATCGTTGCTGCTTGCGAACAGATTATCTGACCCCGAGCACACACAACTCAGTTCGTTGCTCTTGCGGAATCAGCCCCAGCCCCGGCTTCACGTATCTCATCTTACTAACATCGAAAAGACTTGAACTCTCCCCGTCTTCGGTTGGCTTGACCTCGGAGACGTCAAAGAAGTTGAATATTTTCCACTTGACAAGGTATTAGCATCTGTGATCATAGCAGAGGATTTATCACCGACCGAGGTAAGAGCCATGTGTGCGCTCCATTTGCAGTTTTGATAAAGTAATTAATCACATTCATGGAATATACATGATAGGGTAGCTCGCAGGCCCCACGTTTTTGGCGTGATGAGGCATGTCACGTGATGCGGATACGCCCAGAGGAGCATCAGACATCTACCGAGGATACACCGAGAATTCGAAGCCGATACACTCATGATTTCAGGTCAGACAGCATTGCATGGACATAGCTGTCACCTACAGCACTTGAGATTTGCATTGAGCTCAGGTCCGTGAAATGAACACCCTGCGTAATTTTCGATTTGCATCAATTGCGTCAATCATATTCAAACAAAGTGCTTTAACTCTGCATCTCGCAGCTGCAGGGGCAAATGCAAGGCAGGTGATGTTTTGAAGCACGCACTGCTCCCATGACTGTGAAAAAAGTCCACCCTGATCGACATTGCATCTTGTCATCACCAGGGTGCCTGAAATCTGTACGCGGTAGATATGCCGGTGACGTTCGCCCGTTGGCCGGATCGTCAGGGCAATCTATCCGGCAAGATGCATCGATTCTCACATCTAGAACTCGAATGAACTCGGCCGATCAGATTTGCCCCTTTCGAGATCGCAAGCTTTTGCAACTTCTCTTAAGCAATGCGCCTGGTACGGGATATCGGGATTGATCCCGGCAAGGGGCCGTCTCACCAATGTGGAAGACAGAATTCCGATTCGTCGCCCAGATACACCAGCGACCCAGACCGTCCGCAATTGTCTATCTTACGAAGTCTCAATTAATCATGGCCGTCGGATGAGAATTGCAACAGCGCGGAGAATGCATGAGCTGGTCAAATGCCTCTGCTTAGTGGGGACAGCTCTTGGAACATGTTCAATTGCGAGGATAACATCATGAGTCAGGCGTAATTTTTGACGGTATCAGTTTCAAAAAGCGGTTGCGACTAATTTCAATTGCCCCAAGCTCCTGCATTGACTTTGAATCCGCCCTGAAACCCCTGCAAGAAGCAATTTCGAGGTGACCCAATTCAGCCTAGTGGGTGATCAACTCCTTCGATTTGCATTTGCGTCCCCAAAAGAAGCATCAGTGATTGGTCAATGCCCGCCCCTCGTGGGCGACCGCCCAGCAGATTTTGGGGAGAAAAGTGAAAACAACAAGACCCTGGCGCCCTCCACTCAAATCAAGGTTTGCGGATGATCCCAGTACATCTTCCAAGTCCCTCTTTCTCTTGCCTTGCTCTTCTGACTCCTCCTCTTCTTCTTGCTCGACCTTTTTGTTGTCACCATTCACGTTTGCTTCTGCAACACTTTCATGAGCACCAAAGTGTTATGTCGAGTTCGCTAATTTAAAGCTACGCCACAACCACACATGCTCCATTTGAAACGTTGCGAGCCTTAAAAACTCCCTCATTCGGGAGCGTGGAGCTGTAACATCTTGCTTTTTGGGCGTTGTATAACGATTCAGCGACATGGCTCCCTCATTGCGTGACTACAACTCATGGGTTCCTCGACCTTCGACAAGGGACCGTGAAAGGCCACCTTCGACCCGCGACCATGGTGAACACTCCCTCATGATCCCCAGCCGGACCTCATCGCTCCATTCCAGAATCACTCAACCCATACCCTCCGCCTCCAGCGTCAGGCCTAACCAGAGGACGCCAAAGACCTTGACGCATGCTTATATGGTATGTGGTGTGGACCGGGAGCCTTCGCAATGGGTCAAGGCTCCACCACCTGCCCAAGGAAAGATTGGTCGAATGAAGGGCGCTGTAGGACAATTCTGGTTGCCCGAAATCTTGGGGAGTAGCCCACGTATGGAACACGATAATGAAGTTGCACGCTCACTACATTCTGCCATGAGGGTATGTACTACTCCAAGTAGCACCTGAGCCATCACTGACCTTGCATAGGCTTGCTTTCCGCATGATGTTGAAATCATCTCCCAGCGTAGTCAGCCTCACTGCACGCATCATTCCTTCGTCCTCCAGCAAGACTCTTCGCACACCCTCTATGGTATCGCCTTGCGCGTCTGGGCAAGAGCAGACGAGAAACGGGCGGAGACCATTCGTGACCTGCGGAAACGAACCGAGGCCGATTACTATGATGCTCCCGACGAGACGTACTGGATACCTTACTGCCTCAGCTTTCTATCTCGCTACCCTCTTTACGACTTGCTGGGAGACTATCTGCGAGGCATGTGGGTTCATTGGAACAAGAACAGCAACCTCTTCCATGCCGAAGAGGTCTCGCGAATCCTCAGCTTTCCAGCACCACGGCTGAATGACCTTGTCCGGATTGACATGAAAGATTACGCGCTGTGCTATCAATTCCCTTCCTCGCCCACAGGCTTTCAAAACTTCGCCATGTGGCCACTCTTCTCTTGTCTGTCAGTCCCAAACATTGTCGGTGTCATCGAGGCTGCCGTGTCGCCCACTCGCCGCATCATCTTCGTCAGCCACTATCCTGCCATGCTCACTGTCGCCTCCGAAACGATCCGTCACTGTATACGAGTGTATGAATGGAGCGGTCTGTACGTCCCCGTCGTGCATGCACGTCACGCCAAAGAGCTTGTTCAAGAACCAGGTCCATACATGCTTGGTATCACGGCCGAATGTCGATCGCTATTCACAGCACCATCGGACGCTCTCGTGGTCGATCTCGACCGCAACTATGTCATGACCGCCGCTCCTCCTTCTGCGCTCACCCATGGTCAGCGCCAGAAAATGATCTCTCGACTGACGAATGCTTTGAGTGGCGACGTCCAACCGGCCGGTGTGCCTCAGCATCTTCGTGGGTCTTATGCAGGCGGCAAACTGATCCCTGCGGGGCAAATCATCGTCATTCGTGGCGAGGTCGAGACGATCGAGAACCCATCATGGTGGAATCAGGATAGTGTGATGGGCGTGGTCGACAACGTCTGTGTCAAGCTGGTGAGTCAACATCTTCGTGTGTCCAATCAGCAGTCGCTAATTGAACAAGGGCCGCAATTCCGGGATGAAGGCGATCTTTGGGAGCTCTGTTAAGAAACCACTCATGACCAAGATATCCATGCGTCATTTGAATGAGATTGTCCGAGAGCGTAATCAATATTCGAGAGATGCCATGGAAGCTTGGCAAGATTTCATCAACCTCAAGAGCAGAATGGATAGCGAGCTGTCCAAGGTCACCAAGAGGAACAACTTCCTGGTTGACGAGCTGGAAAGCTGGAAGCAGCAATTCCTCAAGTTCCAGGCATTTGCCGAACAGCTCAATAAGGAAACCCAGGAGCTCAAGGTCAAGATTGAGACTCACAAGCGTGAGCACCGTCGCCTCACCGCCCTCATCGAGCAACAGAAGGACGACAGCGCCAGATTGACGGTCAAATTATCTGGCGCCGAGAAGCAGCGGGATGATGCGTTGGAGGCCCTTGTCCTCCAGCAAGAGATTGCGGAGGAGCTTGAGCGGGAACGCAAGCGCAATAGAAAAGAGCTCTCCGCCTTGCAACACACCAACAGCACGCTTATCCGCCAGCGCGACGAGTCTCAGCGCGTGGTCCTCCATCTGCGTGCCTTGATCCATGGTCAGACTCATCACATGGAGCACATTGTTCGCACGCTCAACGATGGGTCCGAACTCACCGAGGAGGTCGGTGAAGGCTACGAAGATTCTCCTGAAGGGACGGAGGAGCATGAAGGGGGCGAGGCAAGGCACCTGGCGCCTGCCGACCGCAGCGAGGCTCGACGCTCGGTGAGTCAAGCGAGCATGCTTAGCAATGGCGAGAAGGTCACACCCGAGATGGAATCCAGCTTCCTCTCAGGCCTGGCTGGCAAAAAGGCCCATTCTCGCCTTAGCATTGCAGATATCGCTGACCGCAACCTGCGTGACAAGACCGACGCGATTGCCGATATCATCCGAAACATCAGCGACCAATGTGCCGCCGCTGTTGAAGGGCTGCACCTCGCCCAAGGCGCAGAACTGGATGAGCAAGAGCACATCGACCCTGCCTTGACGGCGAATAAGCCGTCCCACAAGTACAATGGATCCGAGGGCGACGCGTCCATGCATACAGATGTCTCCGGTCTCAGCAACCCTGATGACATGGCCGACAACGACTCCGGACATGGCGAGTCACCGGGTCATCTTACGCCAATGGTTGAGGGCGGGCACCGTCGACAATCGCAAGGTTCGACGATTCCCCCCACACCAGATTTGATTGGTGGTAGATCAAACACCAGCATGAGTGGTTACAGTGTGAGCACTGGTGGGACGCATGAGCGAGATAGCGTTCAGTACCAAGGCCAGCACCACGGTAAAGACCAGATCAAGGTGGTCGGTGAGGACGAGCCCCATGACAGTGGCAGCGAGCTGGCCGAGCACGGAAGTCTTATTGGCAAGAAACATCAACCTACCAGCAATCGACCATTTGCTACCAGGCTTGTGAATTAGGGAAAAGCCCTTGGATAAGCTGATAAATCTTGCACCATTCCATGCTATTGGGAGTCAATGGGAATTTTGAAGGGACAACATGTATCAACGGCGGCTCGATCCTGCAAACAAGCAGGGTTTCCTAATCAAAACATCGAGCTGCTGCCGGTCAGCGAAGGGGCGCGGGACATTTTTTCCTTAATATGATACCGATCTTTGGATCTTGTGTACATAGTCGCCAGTCTCACTATGATAGCCTGCAGTGGTATTATTTCTACACATGAGTCTCAAAAACAATGCTACCTTTGACGTACTCCGTTCGTAGTTTTCCTGCCCTGTTCATACTCACTTTCACCATCATCATTGTATTCTTTCGATGAGCTCTCGTCAATCTCGTCAACAACGTACCGCTCCCAAATACCCTTGGAACGAGAAACCCCCCTGATTGACTCCTCCTCAACCTCGTCCCCCCTCCTTCCCACCATCCCCACCTCCCTCCCTCAAATCCAACACCATAGCCTCCAACCCCAACCCCAACCCCAACCCCCCCTCCTCCCCTTTCCCCTCCCCCACCGCCACCCACCCAAGCCTCCTAAACCCCAATCCCTCATACAACCCCACCCCAGCTTGACTCGCCATCAAACTCACCACACCGACCCCCTTGCCCTGCCCCCTCGCAACCCGGATCCCCCACCCCACCAACGCCTTCCCGACCCCCCTCCTCCCAAACGCCGGATGCGTACATAAGAGCTGCAGATGCAGATGCCCCTGCTTGCCGTATACGTTATCAAAATACGTGGTTTTGGCGGTGGCCATCGCGGTGATGAATTCGTTGTCATGGGTGGGGTTGATGTCTTGGCGGTTGCTGCTACCACCACTCACACTATCACTGCCGGTGGAAATGGTGGCAGGGGTGGTGGTGATGGTGGTGGGGTGGTACCATATAGCCAACCCGACGATTGTGTCGGTAGCGTGGTCTAGGGAAGATGTGTTTGAGGGGTCCGGGAGGGTGGCGAGCATGACGGTATAATCCGGATCAGCGATGTGAGCACCATATTCCGCGATAGAGCCGGTGGAGTGGTCGGTTGGGTGGACATGGCGGTGGGGGTAGCGGTAGTTGTAGATGGGGTCGAGGGACATGGCGGTGTGGAATAGGTGGGTTAGGGCGGGGAGGTCGGGTCGGTGAGCGGGGCGGATTGTTGGGGCTGGGGTTGGGGTCGGGGAGGTGGGGGTGGGGGTGGGAATGGACATTGCGGTGGTCAGAGGGATGCTGATTTTGGGAGGAAAGGGGGGTTTGGAATGATTGATTATTTGAGCAATGAGAAGGAGGAAGGTATAAAAAGAGGAAACGAGAGGAAAATGGGCTTTTTTCAACTCAGCATTGTGGTATGCAGGCTTTGAGAAGGTATTGGTTAATTCGGAGAGATCGTGGATGAAGCATAAGTAGTAGGTAGAGAGAACGATATGGTGGATTATGGTAGCATCATACAGTTGGCTAGCCCCGACAAGGGTATGGGCTTGTGTGACGATCGCTGAGCCTTCTATTCGGGCGGGAGCAATCAAGTGACATTGTCAGTGGTAAATGTGGCTTGGTGACATGTTCGAATGGTATCTTTGGAGGGTCAATGTGGAGACGTGAATGCCTCAGATACTTGTTGTAGGAGAGTCTGACAATGGCCCCCAAAAAGTCGATCCGAAGCCTAAGTTCGAGATCCGCGGCATGGCCGGTAAACAGTAAGGAAGGTCAGCCGAGCCAGATGTTGATGACACTGAACCTCCGACCAAGGAACAGTCCAAGATGCCGAATCGTTTTGACACTCGGCTGACCCTTACGAGCACAATTCGTTACGTAGAGAGGCTTCGGCTAGCCAGGTCAGCATTCGTCGAACGGATACAGGAGGGCCATTCTCCACGTATGCATCATAGTCCACTCCTGCTATTCCATGAAGCAAGATTGGGGGACTTTTCGGGAAAAAAACAGCGAAATCATCAGTGTGAACTTGGCATGAAGGCCCAGTCGTCGGTTCTCTTGCAATCTTCCCCTTTGTGAATACCATAGACTGTGCGCCACCATCTCTGGTCAATTATCTTTGTATCTTCCGTTCCTTACGATGGCACACATTCCGGATATTGACGATGAAGGCACCGTTGTCGCCGAGCATCATGCGTTCCTCGAGCAGATGCACGTGGAGGATGATATATCACAAACTTCTGACTGCGTGGAAACGGCAACTGTGGCACGCAGGCTGTACGTGTCGCACTTCCTGTCGACTTGGAATTCTCGCGTCTTTGAGTTCGGCGCCGTTCTCTACTTGGCAACAATCTTCCCAGGCACCTTGCTGCCCATGTCGGTGTACGCATTCACGCGGGGTCTTACCGCCATCATGTTTGCACCAGCCGTTGGACAGTATATCGATGGTGGGGATCGTCTGCAGGTGGTCAGGCTCTCAATCGGTTAGGACAATCCTCCAAGCCTGGCAAAACCCCATTTTCCCGCACTGAGTCTTGTTTTGTTTAAAGTGGTTCAAAGACTCGTCGTCACGGCCTCTTGTGTCATCTTCTATATCCTAACGATTTTCCCACGGCTTCAACTTTATGGCAAGACCACCATGCTTGTCCTGCTTGCAGGCCTGGCTTGTTGTGAGAAGCTAGGCTCGATCATGAATCTGGTGTCCGTCGAGAAAGACTGGGTATACCTACATCACCCCTTTCTCAGCTGGGAGCAATTGCCATGCTGATGATGAAAGTAGGTGGTTGTTGTATCCAGAGGGGATAAAGTGGCTTTGGGAACGATGAATGCGCAGATGCGCCGCATCGATCTGCTCTGCAAGCTCCTGGGCCCGTTATTCATTGCGCTTGTTGATGGCTTCTCCACCGAGCTGGCCATAATTGTAAATCTTGCCATGAACTGCGCATCCGTCGGTGTCGAATACTTCGCCATCGCTCGCGTTTACCGTGATGTTCCCGAGCTTCGGAAGGCCAAGGTCTGCGAGCAGGCAGCAGATGAAGCAGAACCTAGCCCTTTGTCAATATCAAAGACCCGATCCATGCGTCATTGGCGATATGTCAAGACGGCAACATCAAGGTTTGCTGGAGACTTTGGAATGTATTTTCGGCATCCTGCTTTCCTCCCTTCAATAGCGGGAGCCCTTCTTTACCTTACCGTTCTCAGCTTTGCTGGACAAATGATCACGTACCTGCTCTCGGTGGGTTACAACGCTACACAGGTCGGCTTCGCATATACACTGAGTGTGTCGTTCGAGATGCTGGCGACATGGACGGCCCCATGGCTGATGGCCAGCATGGGACCAATCAGGACTGGTTTGTGGTTCAGTAGCTGGCAGGTCATCATGTTAATGGCAGGTACTGCGGTGTTTTGGGATTTCAGCGACAAGCCGCTCGTTGCTGCCAGTGGACTCGTAGGCGGGACGATACTGAGTCGCGTTGGTCTGAGAGGTTTCGAGCTTTGTACGCAGCTGATTGTTCAAGAGGTAAGATACCTTTGCCCATCAGGAAATCTTGCAATGGAACGACACTAATCAATAACCTCTTCTCCCACTAGGACGTCGAAGCAGAGCATCGCGGCGCATTCTCCTCCGTCGAAGCCGCATGGCAGAACGTCTTTGAAATTCTGTCCTTCACATCCACCATCGTTTTCTCTCGCCCTGAGCAATTCAGGTGGCCGGCCCTCATCTCCGTCATGGCTGTCGCTGCTGCAAATTCGGCATACACTTTGTATGTGCGTATAGAAAGGGGCCATCTGCTACATCTTGAATTAGTCACGGAATGCCTTTGTGGCTGCCAACGGGAGAAAGGAAAGGAAGCAAGCACACATCGTCTTCGTACTATGACATCGGAGAGCGATATATAGACAAAGAGTGTCTCTTGATCAATGTGATGTATCTGAGGCTTACGAATCCAACATTGTATTGAAGGCCGTCTTTATCTCATAGCTCTGCCTTCCACACCCCTTCAAATCTCATTATCCACCCTCCCACTTATGGGTGAGTCTACTCTTCTGATACCCACGACCGCCTCATGCTCGTCGTGCTGCTGTTTCTCCTTCCCCCTCGCGAAGCATACAAAGAGCAAATCTCTGATCTTGCAAAAGTAGGAAAGCCTTCTCGATCAAATCATCCCTGTTCGTATGAGAATCCGGCAAGACCCCAAAGCTTATCAACTCAACATTCGAAAAGCAAAAAGGAAAAGAAAACCATCTAGTAAGCAGCTATCCGTAGGATGCGTAAGGAGATCGATTATCAACGCGTACGCCTACTGTACTACCCGTGAAGATGGGAAGTCATACATTTTTGTCTATGGAGGGTGGAGCTTTAGCTGGTGATATATTGAGGATTTACGAGGGTGTCTGAGAGGCATTGCAGCGCTAGATATGTTGCTCACAACAAGTGAATCAAGAGCAGACAAGAGGAAGACCCATTCAGATGGGTGTTGGGGTGCTTTCTCACCGAGGTTGATGGACGTTGCTTATTCGTCCATGCCATAGGATTACATTTCGGAGGTCTAGGCGGCAATGAAGTTGCAAGCATATTATCAGGATTACTGTTGGTGGCGCGATGATGCATGAAGCTGCTTTTGAGCATGTCCATCAAGCATTACGTTGAAGTTGCCGTGGCGTGTCTACGTTTGTAAAGCATGCGATTCTTGGGGACGGGATCTTTAGGAAAACTTGTGAAAAATTACATTGATCCGCTTCAGAAGGGAGGATCGTTGGTGATGAAATTCCACAAGTGTGCAAGAAGCCGTTCGTTTCAGGTAGAAGAGTCTGGTATGATAGCTGTAGACAGGTCATTCATTCAATATCATCCTTACGCAAGTATCACTTCAAAATCGTCTGTTGCTGGAAAAATTGGATCCATCACAATACCCAACCTTTTGAATTCGCCCTGGACCATATGTTTGAGGTTTCGTTAGGTCATTGAGCTCTCCCGCCGCCCTTATCATGGGAGAGAGATCCCAAAGGGTCGAACGCCAGCGGTCAATTACTGCTAGAGATACAATGTGTGCAGGCGAGGCGCGTCTGTGTGAATGCATAACCAATCACAATTAGCGTATATTTTTGTTGTTGTTTTCTCGGGAGAGAGCCGGTGCAACGTACGGTACTCTTCAACGGGCATTGTGAGTAAGTCGGTCGTTTTGGATCGACACATGTGTGAGGGTTTCAGAGTGGCGTTGATGACGGCTTGAACGCGTGCGGGCGGAACAGCTGAGGCTTGACGGTTCAGAAAGTGAGTGAGTGGCCTGATGAAAGTGTGCTGAGAAGAAATCGAGGAACACGGGTATAATATCCACTTGTGCAGCGAAAATCCAAGAGTCGTTGTAAGCAGCTTCAAAGAGAAGACGAGGATAAAGTAAGAAGCTGGTGGTCAGCTGTTGGATGGCATGGACTCAAACTGGTTGTGATCCAGATAGTTACATTCAAGTCAGCTCCTGGCTAGCATCGAAGCAGGTTGGATTGTGGTCGATGATTGCTAAACTGCTGAAGCTCTGTTGGATTCTGCACGACTGCCGTTCCTACTTCTCGCCTCGTTGCTCTCGCTTCTCTCGTCACGACGGTGACTAATTGCAAGCTGGTACCACCGGCTCTTGGACCACCATCTTTGAAGTCTGTCCAGCTGTCTTAGCAATTGAAAAATCCAGGGTATCCATTCATAATCGAGGAACTCGCATATTTGGCCAAGAAGGGAGAACCATAGCGCGAAAGAGTGATAGAAAGACAACGAGGGCGGTGTCTTAGGACGGTAGAGTATGTCCAAGACCAGGAATATCGAGCCAAGTGCTAAGCCAACCAAAAGAGTCCACACTCTACTGATATCAAGAAAGAACTCGAGAAGACTTGGTTTAGTCACCGTGCTTCGGCTTGCGCTATACGAGACAGGAACAGGACCCTGAGAGGTTACAGCGTGTGTATTTGTTGGCACATTGTCAGCGTGCTCAGAATCTGCAGTCGGCACTATAATATCGACCTCGCTTGGGTTCCTTGTCGCCTGGGATGCTGTTGATATAACAGCCGTTGCTGGTATTGGGGTCCCTTGCCGCGACCTAGACCTCCAAGCCGCCCTAGCTCTTTTATATGATTGAAAGGAGTCGAGCATCACAGCAATTTCACTAGGCAAACGTGGCAGAATCTCCAGCACATACAAGAAATTTGCCGTCCACACGGTCCAGAAGAGGGTCAGACCACCACGGACAGCTGATGCGACATTCAGAGCCAGTAAAATGCCGAATTCAATCATGGTCCGAAACTGGAGCCATATTTTGCACACTGGACGAAGCGCCTTGGTAGACAGCCGAATGAACAGCCCCGAAAAAAGAATTGGGATGATGATGCTGGCAACCATAACCGGAATAGACACTTCCCAGAATGTGCTTGTTGACACCAGCCCTCCATTCGTGAATTCTTGAGCATTCATGCCGAAATATGAGGACACGAATGCAAGGGGGACATAGATACTAGCGAGTACGGTCAGGATAAGGGAGCGCGTGCCTGAATTCAAGTCGAGCTGCTCCTTAAGCTGGAAATGATAAGTTATGACATCTAGGGAGTATTCAGCGTTTTCGTGAGCTTACCGTGGAGTGAAGTGCGATCCGACGATTATCGAGGTCCTTGAGAAGATTGCTCAGATACAATGCGTCTCTATGCAGGCGCCGTATACGGATAGCCCACCGTGCACCAGGTACAGAAACAAGCCTAACCCCATGGACCGTTGCTTTTGACCAAGTCTCTAGCTCCGCGATGGTGACCTCCAATTGATTGATGCTCTTCCCTATTTGGTCTTCAAGGTGATGAAGATACTGAAATTTGCTTCGCCAAGGATGAACGCGGCCGTGGAATTTCTAGCCAAAGGTCAATGACCCACCACAGCAACGATATGGTCTCTTACTCACCATGTTTTCCAGAAGAGAAAAGCGCCGGCGAATCCAATCCCGAAATTGATGAAACATAACTTGATATACAGCAGAGATGCAGTTCATAAGCTCATGCAGGGGGCTCCAATGAGGTATTGATGACCGCGACAGGCCTTGCTTTACTCTGATCGATAGCAAAGCTTCGAAGAGTATATCCTGAGTACTAACGGATGAGCAGGTTACCAAGCATTTTGGCTTTGAACGCCGCGACGTGACGCCTTTTGGATTGAGAAGAACCCGGATGAATTCGAATTTTGGAGCTTTTGAATATGGTCGCTTAACGCTCATGTGATAGTGGTCGTGGAAGAAGCCAATGAAGCCCCCAGATTGAAGAGGAGTCTCGTCGGTCGGCCATGCTACGTCGAAGAACTTGGGGATGCCAGATCCACGTGACCTCAACCCTTCCAAGTATTAATAGAAGAGTGCTCCCTTTCGTTGAAGATGTCAAACGCACTTTTGGAGGGTAGACCAACTTCAGGCAGAGGCATCTGCGCCTCTACTATACTCAACATTCTGTGGTGACCTTCAAAGACTTTGCTCTGAGAAGCAGTAGGCAGTGGACTGCTATCGACTCCAGCTGAAGCGAGCAAAAGGCGTACGAGGAGCTCATGAAGCGGATCCTTGTACGGATTAAGATTGAAGATTTTGGGCAATGCAACGCGTCTTGTAATGCTTGAATATTCAGTAGCATTGCCGAAGGCAATGCAACTAGCACTAAATCAGCCATGTGGCTAAAGTCCACAGGACTGCACCTTGCATGTATTCAGTGACTTAAGGAGGACTTACCTTATCATCAACGCATTATCTGCTTGACAGCCACGGACAGCTTGTATCACCTGGTGTGGCAGCTGATATATACGATGAGTGAACTCCCTTTCAAGAAAGCGCGATGCCTCTTCTGTCTATTCGTGAGACACCATAGTTCTTGAAATTGGAGATTACATCTGAGGGGATAATTTACCATTGCTCGGCTCCGGTAGTCGTAGCCAGAAGAATCCAGCATCATGGCTCCTCAATTCAGCGCCCGGCTTCCCAAATGATTGATACAATTGGCCCAAATTTGGATCGATGGCCTGTAACTTCTCGTAGACAAGGTCATTTTGGGAGTCAACGGCGAAAATTGCCTCTGTTGGGTCTGGATCGATGATGTCGTTGATATTGCGGTTCGAACTAATCCAGTAGGGGACGTCTTCGATCTCATCAGAGCGATAGCGAAAGGAAAAAGATGTCATGATTTGCTCTTCTCTGGATTGAAACCACACTTCATCGCATCTCGAGGGTGGTAATGACAACTCACAGCTTCGATAAGATGAGACCCACAAGGCTGGCTTTGTCAGCCGCAGCTGAGAGCGGGGCTTTGCATGTCACGATAAGTAGACGCGACTCCTTTGCTCCGTCTCAAAATGCTGGGACTCGCTGTTTGGCCATCAACTAACAGTGAAATACTATTCATGTGGGATGGGATCGATGGGGACGACTCGAAAGCATCGAAAATAGTCCCAATAACGCAAGCATGAAGCCGAAGAAGATTCGTGGCAACGCGAAGTACCTTTCAATTGACCAGCAATGTGCATCTTCTCCAGATGTTTCAGCATCCTATTCTCATCAAACGAAGTGTTGTAGATGATGCGTCACTGCACACTGTGCGCAATCCGTGCTCTAAAAATTAATTTCGTAAGGATCACGACTATCTTTGTCCAAGCTTGTCAAATATCTCAACGAATCGCTTGCGATTGTTCGAGATAAGCCCGACGTTTGCTGCAACATTACTGAAAGAGCATCAACTTTCACAGGAAGATCGAGTCCAGGGACTAAGAAACGTAATTCTTCGATAGCCCCAACATGGCAACCTCCCCCTTCCCCACCACCCAACACACCTCTGAACAAATCGTCGAAAGCGCCGGCGCCGTCCTCTTCCGCCTCGCCACCCACCAAATCTGCCTCCTCCATCTCCTCTCGCGCGACGAATACCTGCTCCCCAAGGGCCGCCGCAACGTTGGCGAAACCGTCCATCAAGCAGCTATCCGCGAAGTGCGTGAGGAGACAGGCTACCAGCGTGTGCGACTACTACCTGTCAAGATGGGAAGCCGTGCGCCTCCGACCGTCGAGACTGAACCCTCGGCCGGTGATGTGTTGAGGATTTATGATGGGATTCAGGAGCCATTTATGCTTCAGATCCGTCGATTACAGAGTGAGGGGGATGTGAAGTTGGTCTGGTGGTTTGTTGCTGCGGTGGAGGAGGAAGAGGCGGCGCATGGGGCAATGGGCGCCGGTGAGGAGAGGTACGAGGTGCTGTTCTGCGGATATGAGGAGGCGGTGGGGAAGTTGACGTTTCAGCTGGATCGAGATATGGTGAAGCGGGCAGTCGAGATTGTCGAGGCGAGTGGGTACTAGTCTGGCTTATCATGCAAAAAGCAAAGAAATGCATATACTTAAATATCTGGATGGGACTGGTATGGTTCTGCTTGGTCTCTCGTGGGAGACACGGGCGCGCAAAGAGTCTAGCTTTTGCCTATCAGATTAATGCAAACCGAGCTTGCGACAGCAGGCCCAGATCCCTTCAATAGCAGTCACCTGCGAGAACATCACTCCCACTGCAATGTTGCGAAACAGGCTAGCCCGTTGTCCCTTGAAGTTGCGAGTCAAGCAAGCACACGAGAACAAGACATACGCGAACCGTGGAACATGCTCTCCCAGGCCACCACTTCGGTCGCCTCCCAGGAAATCAAACAGTGGCTCCATCAGGTAGCCTCGTTTGATGTTGAGGATTCCCGACAATAGCTGGTCCTGAGAAGCTGTACCCATATTGATCTCAACAAAAGATGCTTCTTCATTTAGGGTGTATACGATGGCCGGCGGATCCTCGATCGTGTTGGCATAAAGAATCTCGAAGAAGATAGCGTTATAAAATGGTTTCGCCAGATCTAGCATGACCGAACGATGGCCTGCGGCATCATAGTCAACGTACAAAAGTTCTCTCCTATTGTCCGATCCCCTGCTGCCAGACACCACGACGCTCGCGGCGTGAACATCACCAAGACCAAACGCCTGACACCAGGACGTGGCTTCTGGGTGCAGGACCCTGGCCGCTTGTAGAGAGATCTCGCTGAGGGAAGGATAGAAATGACCATTGACTTTAAGCCGCAAAGACAGGAACGTCGTCAGAGTCAACATCAGTCCATGGGTGTCCACCCCATCAGCGGCGCCCACCTGATTCGTCAGCGAGCTGACTTAGTCCTCAACAACAACGGAACGTGCGAGGACTAAGTAGTGAACATGATGAATTTTGTGGAAAGCTTGGACTCAAGAGTACAGTGGATCGGGTAAGCAAGCATGCACTTGAGTCGCACAAGCACACAAGCTTGAACAGATAGACGAGCCGGGACCTGAGTAAATAAGCAAGGGCAAGGTTCATATTGTCGCTCGAGGATTGACATCGTTGTGAATGTGACCTTTGCCTTGACCAAAGAAGGCCTGGGCAAGCTTTGAAGGAACAACTGAGGTTTCTTGAGTGATGATAACTTCAACGTCGCAACTTTCCAGCCTACATGCCCAGTCGCTAGCCAGAGCCCAGGTATGACACGACCCAAGAGCAGATATCACATTGTGAATAAGTATAAAATAGAGAGGTAGAGTCGCAGTTGGACCTCGATCCATCGCCACACTTCCCTCGGCTCTAAAAAACCAAGCTTAGCGGGAGGGAAGAAAAAGGCGCCGGGCTCAAACATGCTACTGGTAACGAATAACGAGCCTGCGCTTCTGGACAAGCCTACAGATTAGCCAATGAGGGGCCTGTCGCGGCTTGCACTTGTCAATGGGTTCCTGGACGAGTCAAAAAATTCTTTCTTTCTGACAGGCTTCCAGAAGGTGGAGATGCCTTGCTCCCAGCCTCCCACTGCTGATCCTCGCGTGCGCACAAGGATCAGCACCCAGCGGGGGGGAGTCAGGGAGAGTTTCAAAGTTACCAAAGATCAGCAAGATCACACACATGGCGTTGCAGACTTCGGTGGCCAGCGGAGGCCAACGGTCAACGGTCAACCGCCAGCCCACCAGCCCCTTTTTCCTCTTTCCTAGGTTAGCCGTAACGGTCCCCAGCCACGAGGTGACAAAACAAAAGAGTATTTTTACAAAATCACGATAGTAATAACCATGATATTCCCCCCGACCGAAGGATTCCAAGGACAAATACCAAACACGCATGGGAAGTTTGACTGCCGGCATTCGTCTGTTTTATGTGTTCTCGGGGCGATTTGGAATTCCCAATGCAATCGTCTTGGGCTGCAGGTAGACATGACTTGTACGATAGTAAGAATTGGTATGCGCGTCAACGGTCGCAGTACCATGGATGTAGATTTGTGGCGTAGAGGCTAGAGAAGCGAGTAATTCTCTCCACATGTTTGGCCGTTACCTTCGCCTGTCAGGATCGGTGACGTTGTGCATGCAGGGTGGATGGGAATTTGTAATTTGTTTGCATGAGCATCAGCCAGAGTCAAGCAAGCGAAGCAAGCAGCAATCGAGAAGGACAACGAAAAGGAAAGGGAAAAAGGAGATGAAGGACATTGTGCTGGACTTGTCCCTGATTCGTTGCACACGCCTCCCGCCTCTAGCTTCCGTAATCACCTTTTTCCCAATCAGCAAATCCTCAGATCCTCTTTTGCCCAAAACCTAAAGCAACTAAACCTTGACTCCCAAACCATCCATCATTTCACCACTCCTTCCCACCTTGTTCGCCTTCACTACCGACATCAGCTCTCCTATTGCATAACCATAGATCGCGCAGCTCGCTATAACGAAGACAACCCGCATACTGCGCTGACGTGCGCAGCCTCGCCATTGTCGCATTCTCGCTCTCCGTATCAGGGGGGGGTACAAAAGTCGGCGAAGTAGGGTGGCACATAACAAACCCAACCTCCCTTTCGGAAAACTAATACAGCATGCGATTTTCTTTAACACGCCATTTAAAGCGACTTCGATGACCAGAAGAACTATACCTGTCATTTTGAGCGAGCAAAGGCATAGAAAGGGATGGCGAGCCCTCCCGCGTCGCCTCCTCCGGCGCGACCGATGAGTGGCATCTTCCAGTCCAACAGACCATCAAGTCGGTTGAGTGTCAGCAGTAAACCTGGTGCAGGGAGCAGGGCATCCGACGAAGATGGCAAAACATCAGTCAAAGTTGGTGCGTTATTGGAACGAATGGAGTCTGGAAAGAGGTGCTTTGATACTGATTCGGGCAATTCTAGCGGTTCGCATTCGACCACCACTACAGCCCTCGGATCCCGGCTACGATCTCATCCCGCAACGATATCAGCGATCAATGGTTCATACCTCGACATCTACCGGCTTGACAGTCGAATCACCTCAAGGCAAAAAGTTCTTCATCTTTGACAAGGTCTTTGGCGAAACCACGCAGCAAGAAGGAATCTGGGAATATGTCAGAGACAGCGTGGATTCATTCATGCAAGGTTATAATGTCTCTATTCTGGCATATGGACAGTCTGGCTCGGGCAAATCATACACCATGGGAACATCGGCGGGTGGTGAGCAGAGCAATTATCAGCAGATGGGTATGCATGATCTTCTTCCTGAGCCCCAGGCATGGTCGCATTAGTCTACCAGGGCTATCTAACCATTGCGACTTGATAGGTGTCATCCCCCGCGCGGCCAGCGTACTGTTTCAGAAACTCCAGGGCCCCCCTTCTCTTAAGCGCAGCGGCTCTTCAGGCTCCGGTCTGCGCACCCCAACGCGATATTCAATGCATGGAACTCACGGGCTGGCATCAATGGCAAAGGCGCAATCGCAACCCGAGAAGAATTGGCAAATCAAAGCCACTTATGTTGAGGTTCGTGATCCATCAAGAGCGTTGCGGCTTGCATCTAAACCTCTCCAGATCTACAACGAGCAACTTCGCGATTTACTTCTCCCAGAGGATGCCCCGCCCTCGGAACGAGGGGCAGTGACGATACGCGAAGACACCAAAGGCAGGATATTGTTGACCGGACTCCGAACAGTCACTATTGAGTCGATGGAAGACTTGCTGAGCGTTCTCAATTACGGATCAACTATTCGACAGACCGACTCAACAGCTATCAACGCAATCTCCTCTCGTTCGCACGCGGTCTTCAGCGTCAACCTTGTGCAGAGAAAGAATAGAGCGCAACCTGCAGCGGTGAACAAGAGGTTCTCCATGCCTGCTGAGGCTCTGACTGGGGCCGAAGACTGGGTCACCATGGACAGCAAGCTGCATTTCGTCGATCTGGCTGGTAGCGAAAGACTCAAGAATACGGGAGCATCTGGCGAGCGGGCCAAGGAGGGCATCTCCATCAACGCCGGTCTTGCCTCCTTGGGCATGGTCATCTCGCAGCTATCGTCAAGACACTCTGGTAAACACATCTCATATCGCGACTCCAAGCTCACACGACTTCTGCAAGACTCCTTGGGAGGAAACGCAATTACCTACATGATCGCCTGCGTCACGCCTGCCGAATTTCATCTGAGCGAAACCCTCAATACCGTACAGTATGCTCAAAGGGCTAGAGCAATCCAGAGCAAGCCGCAAATCCAGCAAACATCTGACGAGAGTGACAAGCAAGCTGTCATCGACCGATTACGAGCCGAGGTATCCTTCCTCCGTCAGCAAATTCGAAGTTCAGAAGGGGGTTCCCATGCGCCTCAGGACCGTGGCGAGAGGCAGAACGAAAGAGAGATTGAGCTTCAGAACCATCTTCTGGATGTGCAAGAGAACTACACCGCTCTGAGTCAACGACATGCCAGACTCATCTCGGAAATCACCAAGGCAAGGAGCGAAGGCGAGACAGGCGAGACGCCGACCCTGAAAGAAACCATAGGGGACTCGGCTGTCGAAAGACTGAAAAGGTCCAACTCCTTCGCAGAAGCTGTGGAGCAGGTCGTTCTGGAGTATGAGAAGACGATCCAGAGCCTGGAGACCTCCCTGTCCAACACAAGGTCTACGCTTGCCTCTACTGAGAGCACGTTGCTGGAGAAGGAGAACAAGTGCGCATACGTGGAGACACTCAACCAACAGCTCCAGAATCGGTGTCAGAAGCTCATGGATCGTGAAGCTTCGAACGAGCAGTATCTGCACAATCTTGAGGCCAAGTTGGACGGCCAAACCTCTGGTGATGACAGGAGTTCGGCCGTCGTCTCGGAGCTTCGCAAGGAGATTTCTCGAATTCGAGAAAACGAAGCGCAATGCGAAGAGTACATTTCAACACTTGAAGAACGTCTCGCCGAAGCGGATCAAGATCTTGATCTGAAACAGCGCGAGCTTGACAGGCTAGAGGGTGTTGTCGAAAGACAGCGGAGTCTTGGAAAACTTGATAACTTGCTGTATGAATTCGATCATCTGCAGCAGAATGGCCATGCGGATCAGGCGCTCCACCATTCGCTGCCTAACGGCGTCCCTAAATCCTCAACGCGTGGTCACAAGCGGAGACTGTCGACTTTGGAGGAGGCTGCGAATACGGCGATGCCCGAGTCGGATGACGAGGAAGAAGTAAAGCTACCGAACGGCCTGGGCATCCACGAGGAGGAGAAAGACATTGATACGCCTAAAGCCAAAGGTCGCTCCACAGCGCCACCGCAGGAACCACATGAAAGTCCAGCGCAGGCGCGTGCTGTTGCTGATAAGCTCGAAGATGTCACCCAGGAGCTGTTCGATCTTCGCATCTCCCATGAAGCGGCTGTCAACGAATACGATACCCTTACAGCGAAATATGAGCAGGCTTTGAACGTGATGTCGGAGCTACAGGATAGGGTCGATGAGGACCGGCACGCGAACGAGCACGGAAATGTCGCCTCGCTGCCGTCCACAAGACCTACATCTTTTTTAGGGGACGCAAGAGTGACGGAACTCAAAGAACGCGGACCTTTACCTTCTTCGCGGTCCTTGTCCTCGGAATTATCATTAGCTGGGGACTCCAGTACCTCTTTGGAGAACGAAAGTCCTCGTTCTCGGAAGCGGTCGGGCGATTTGCCGAGATCCTCACAGCGTGAGGAAGTCCTGCTGCGTGAAATCGAGGATTTGAAGAAGTCACACGTGGAAAAGGACGAATCGCTAGCCCACGTCAACGGCAAATTCTCCGAGTTGCAGGAGCTCTACAACGAGACAGTGGACATTGTTGAAGACCTGAGGACGGAAAATCTAAAGGTCAAGGCACAAAGCCCGACGACTCCGACTTCTCCAGTCATCAGACGAAAATCTAGCCAGAATGTCATGACTATTGATCGTGCTCATCGCTCTCTAGCATCGCTGAAGAATATCGCAGCAGAGAAGTTCGAGCATGATGATGATACCATGCAAAGCTTCGAATTGAATCTAAACACCGCAATGCACGAATTGCACCAGAGATCGGAGCGTGTCCAACTTCTGGAAGGCGAAATCGCAATGGTGAAGAAGGACATGGACAACAAAAACTCGATGATCTCTGGCCTCACTCGGGAACGATCAAGTATCAAAGCCACCTCTCCCATCATGGACATGTCTGTCATGACGACAATGAACGATCAGCTGATGCAGCGAGAGGGCCAAATGCGAGAGTTACAGGAACATCATGCGGCTCGCGAGCAGGAATTACAAGTTGAGATCGAATCACTCAAGGGAGCAGTTCGAAGGGCAGAGGCGGCCAAGTCAAGCATTCCAGGCTTCTTCCCTGAAACCCCTGCCACGTCGAATGAAAACGAAAGGCAGCTCGGAGACGGCTCTTCGGCCACTGAGCAGGCTGCAAGGCTTCTGGAGGAGAATGCCAACTTGAAAAGCCAAAATCAGGCCCGCGTATTGTCGATGAAGGAGTCAGAGAATAGACTCATTGCGACCATCAGTGAGCTCGAAGCAACCTTGACAGCAGTCGAGCGAATGAAGAACGAGGCGGAAGAAAGAGCTAGACAAACGGAGAACAGACTATCTACCGCGGGTGATATGACCCAGCAGAACAAGGATCATCTCGGCACCATCAAGGGCTTGCAGCGCGAACTTGACGAACATAAAGCCACCTCAGCTATACATGTTGACAAGATTGCAAGACTAGCACAGCTTCAAGAAGCTGCCCGAGATCAAGAAAAGGAAGCCGCCGCCTTCAGAGAGTCCAGTGAAAGGAATCTAGACTCGCATCGTCAACGCATCGCAGACCTTGAGCAGCAAGTTGAGAAACACCAGGCCGATGTGGAGTTTCATAAGCACGGTCTGAAGTCTCTGCACGATTCTCATGCGCGGAACATTGAGGGTCTCAATACCACCATAAGTGACCATGAGTCAGCAAGGTCCGACATGGAACGAGAGTTGCAGAACATGAGGGATGCTCACTCTGGCCATCTCACTCGGCTGGAGAGCGAGGTCATCGACTTGAAGGCTCAATTGGACAGATCCAGAGGTGGTCTAGCTGACGAGCTGGAACAGTCCAGGGCGACTTGCAAGCGATTGGAAAGTCAGCGAGATGATGTTGCGAGACATGCTGAGGAGCTCAAGTCCGAATTGACGTCTATGAACAGGACCAATAAGAACAGGATTACCGAAATGGAGAACCTCAGGGCTGAAAAGGATAGAGCGGTCAACCTGGTCGAGGAGCTTGAGGAGCAGCTGTCCAACTCGTACGATCAGCAGCGAGCCAACACAAGCCGCCTTTCATTGATGAGCAGCACGCACAACAGTCAACAGCAGGCAGTCAACGACGCTAATGCGGCAATGGGTACATTACAGAAGCAGCTCGAGTCCTCTCAAAACCAGGTCGAAACCCTTCAGGTATGTCTTCTTTCCCTCCCCTTCCATCCACAGCAAATTGGCATAGACGACGCAGTGCTCACAAGGCTTCTCAGTCCCAACTCCGCGAAAGCCAACAAATCGACCGCTCCTCCACCGGCGCCTCGAACCTCCGCAAGTCCACCTCGGTAGCATCCCTCCCCTCCCCCCCGCCCGCCATCCCGCTTCCACCCCTCCCTGCCGGCGCCATCGCCTCCCCCACCTCCGCAAATTTCAACCCCACCTCCCCTTCATCCCGGCCCACTGAATCAGTCCAACAACATCAATCCCTCGCCGAAATCACCTCGCTGCAGCAAACCCTCTCCGACAAAGAAAACCACATCAAGCAGATGGAAAAGCACCTCTTCGCCGAGAAACAACTCACCGCCACCCTCGAGGAAGCGCTCATGGACCTGGAGAACCAGGGCAAGAACACGAAGAAGGACATGGACACCTACAAGAAGCGGTGCTTCAGCCTCGAGGACGAACTGGGCGCCATCCGGAAGGAAGGCCGCCGCATGCGCGACAGCATGCAAGCTGTCGAGGAGGAGAAGGGGAAGCGGCTCGAGGCGGAGCGGGCGCGCGAGAAGCTGGAGCAGCAGATGAGGCAGCTGGATGGGGGCGGCAAGAAGAAGAAGAAGGGGGGGTTCAATTGCTTTTGAGTGATACTCGGCTTGTTGGAACTTTCTTTCCTATGGGGATTCGGTGGGTTTGGGGCAGAGGGGGGCAACACCACCCCTTTGCTTTTGCTTTTGCTTTTTTTGCTACGCTTTATGTCTCGCGATGGTGGCTCTATCTGCAACCATCTCTCCTTGGGACCCGGCGCGGCGCCCGTTGCGGGAATGGACGAAAAACAAAGTACTCGCTTTTATTGGTCGCTATTAACCTGAAGCTCATATTGGAAGATACCCACACAAAACCTCATTGTACATAAAGCACGCCTCAATCAGCGGATTTCCACTATATACTTTTTGTTTTCTTTGTTACTCTTGTTGTTGGATGAAGAGGAGGGGGGGGATAGTGTATACATTAGCAGAAGATCTGTGGTCTGGTGTAAGAGAGACTTGTATATATTGATTGTCGACAACGAGCTGAATGCAGATTAGAAAAACTTTCCTGGAGCGTTCAGCTAAGAAAGGAAGCCGTGTCACTTCATCATTCTTGTACATGCTTATTCATTGTTCTTCTCCGGTCTAGATATCGGCGGGACCATCCATAGTAATGCATCGGTTGCGTCGTCGAAAGTCGCACATGATCACCGCGCGTAATGGTGGCGGGTGAACTTGTGGTCCACTTTCCCTGTATCGTTCATTGGCTTGATTTTCCTCGGAGGCACTAGATTCTGTGTTTGCATTTCCGTGATTTTCGGAGACCAAGACAGCGGGCGCAGGAGGAGTATTCGATAGCGATGCCGTCGCTGCACAAAAAGAGAGGCCCCAGGGAAATGAGGTAGAGCATTTAGGTGAGTATTCACCGCGCCACCGTTTCTGTCTGTGGGAAGTGGCCACTGCGAGTGCTGTGCCCTCTGATGATGAGAACAAGAGCTGCTTGCCCGCCAGGGGAGGTCCAACTCTTGCAGTTACCTTCGAGTCTTGTGTGCCGATACAAAGGTGAAAGCCTGTGAACTGCTTCGTTAGGCCCATGTGCTCAAAGCACTGCCCGAATGTGCGTTCAGTGGTGGGGCAGAGCCTGATTCGGGAGCTTCCTCAAATGACCGTTGTCAATGGCGTCCCGCTGGCAGCACTTGCTACCTTCATTGAGAAAGATAATCGTAGGTCTTGCCTTGTAGGGCGATGGTGTGCCTCCAGATGATTGAGCACTTTGGCTTCTCCCATTCGATCAGAAGCCCAATCCAAAGGGGTTTCAGAAGTGGCGTGCGAGGTGACGATACCCTCTGATCAAATTTGATTCACCTTGACAGGTTTCGATGTGATGCAACCTTGCTTCAATCTTTATACACAATGCTGACCACAAAAAGCGTGATCACCATGACAACGATCACGACTCCGAAAATACCATAATTGGCTTTTCTCAAAATCCCCAGTTCCCCTTTCACGAATTGCCCATCGAGGTCTTGCCGCACAAGAGGGACGACCAAAAGAAAGCCGATTCCTGCCAACCAATAGCCCACGGGGATCATGACAGCCAAGGCGATCCGAGTGCCATCCAAGTACGTCTGGGAGCCGCTCTCAACATTCCGCAGCGCTAGTCCAATTATCTCAGGGCCAGCAGAGTAGATGAGGACTTGTGTAGCCGCCCAAATTGACAAGCCGAACGTCTTATAGCGAGGAGGCAGAAGAAGCGCGACCAAGGAATTGATGGCTCCAAGCCACATCTCTGCCGAGAGGTATGCGGCGCTCATTGTGCCATATAAGACTTTGGTGCCTCTATCTTCACTGTTGCTTGATACCTTGCGCGAGAACAACATCAGTAGTACGAAGATGGATGAAACCATGCCTCCAATCCCGGTAAGGTATAGAGGGACAGTCTTTGTTCTTTGCCAGAGAAGAGATGTGAGAAGCCCACCCAACAGAACGGCAACAGAGCCAACAACACCGACAATGATTCCATACGTTGATAGCAGATTTGGATGAGAAGGGTAAAGAGTTGAAAGGTATGTTGGCATGTAGTAGCCAAAAACATTCCCGCCCAATTGTCTGAACGACGCTGACAGTGTCAATAGCCAGAAGGAGCGCATACGTAAAATGTATGCAAACGTGGCACGTAGGTCTTGGTAAGCTGCTCTAGGCTTCGACAGATCGGAAGTGGATGTTTGGTGAAGCCCAACATGCTCTGGAAAATTACCACTCACAAGTGACGTCTGTCGCCGAGGTTCTTTCACAATCAGTCGGACAAACAAAGCAACGATCATGCCAGTGATCCCAATGGCTTTCAGAGCCGTGTTCCAGGGGGTGCCTGTCCTGGTAAAGGCGACAGCTATTTGTCCAGAGACAGCTTCGCCGATGTAAACGCCAACATACAAAACGCTCAACAAACGTCAGCCAGCACTATGGCGAAAACAGGGGAATCTAATCATTACCTCTCGCCGAAAAACACATATCTCTTACCCAAAAGATCACTGATCAGACTCACACTCAGGGGTTCAACGGCAGCCTGCCCAATGCCCATGCCTATACGGGCGAGTAATATCTGCCAGAAATTGTGGCTCAGGCCCTGAAAAATGACGCAGAGGCTCCACCAGAGCGCGGCAATCATCAAAACCCATACTCTAGCGCCAGTGTAATCGGCTACGTAAGCGACTGGCAGTGCAAGAAGTGCGTATACAATGCCAGTCGCGTAGCCAGACAGAACGCCATATGAAGCTTCGGAGAGGTCCAATGACTTGATGACGTCGTCTTGGAAATAGGAGAGGATGAATTTGTCATATTGAGCCAGGAAATAATTGAGGAAGAGGACGATGAGAGATAGGGTGATCCGCCACCAGGCCACATGAGGCTGAGCTGTCAGATCCCTGAAAGCGCCATCAGGAACCTCATCTTCATTGCTCTTTGGCTCCACATGAGACTCGTGAGCAACCTGCTTCTGGTCCATGACGCTCTCCATTGTCCACTCAACGGACGTGGATTCAAGAAAATATGTGTATTATCGACTAGGATCGGAAGACACACAGACGTTCAAGCCTGGGATAATATCAATTCTCAATGGTAGTCCCCCTAGCTTTGTGTGATGACTGATGGCAGCACTCCGGGCGCCAAACCCTTTGCAGGATATCGCGTGCAATCTAAGGAGCCTGCCGCTTAGCAACCCCGAACGTCCCAGCCTCCCAGGTCCAGCCTCGCCTTGTTTCCCGGGGACAAGCACACCCCTGGGGGATTCGTCACACTACACCGCAAACATTAAGCGACCGAAAAGCTCGCAACGCTAGGGATCTTGTTCCGAGATCCCAACCTTATCCGTCAATGAGATCGCCCAGCAAGGTGATACCAGTGACCTGTCAGGTCTTTGTCCACGGATCAGCGCATGAACATGTATGCAGGGCAACATTTCATGAAACGGAATGAAACGGATAAGCAAACCCTGCATGAGACTCTTAGTTTGATGATAATTGTGGCGTACGTGCTACCGTATCAAGGAGGGTATGTCATATCATGTTTGCATATTCACCGGAGATCCCACTTGATCACTAGGACGTGGTGGTCAATCGACTTGCAGATGCAGGCCACTCAGGAGTCAGACAGATCCATCCTCGTTCAATCAACCATCAAAGCAGGTGCATCGTGCGCTCGGTCTATCAATGACACTTCTAGGCTTTCATATCAGCCTAGTGGGTCTTACAATGCAACCTTCGCAACGCTTACTTCTTTAAGGGACATGGCGAGGTAGGAAAACAATGCAAGAACCTGTGGCAATGTGCAACCAGGAGCCGATACAAGATTTCCAGCAACGATATAGGTGATATACATGGAACCCCCAGGAACAACAGCCGCGAATGTGAGCCGCCCAAGCTGCCAAGGCAGAGACTCATTATCCCAGGTCGTGGCTATACGCCACTAAAGATTTAATGAAAGGCGCGCCTCGATGCCACCCTGTAGCATCAATAGAGGTACTTCAGCCTGCTGATTCATGGGGCCTTGTAAAGAGTCATCGCCTTGAATTCTGATTGGCTAACAACGTTGGTACTTACTCCATGTCAGGTAGGATGACTGCATTGGCGCACACCAAATGAGGGTGCAACCCACCGTTGGTGCTCGAGGGGCCTGGCATCTGAGCTGAGCAGCGTGACTTTTACTTTTTGATATTAAAAGCAAGACTTTGATCTCAGTGCACCTGATCCCGCTTTCTTCCTTCCTTCACAGTCGAGAATGTTCAAACTTTGTGTATTAGTATCACTTGGCTCTATCATTGCAATTGCAGAAGACCTCACGCCCTCAAGCGGGTTCGCACTTCGCGCAAATGGTACCTGCTCAGGAAGAAACTCATGTGGTCCATCATTTGGGATTTTCCAAGCTTGCTGTCCAAGCGTAGCACCATGTATTCCGCAGTATAACGATGTCTGCTGTCCTCCCAGTCAGTGCCTGGCCCGGAAAAGGGCATGACTCCAGATCGCATCATCATCATGGCTGATACAACACCAGACGACCTCAACTGCACCGATGCCCTCAACCTCAGCCCTCGATGCGCGGATCCTACATGGACCATGTGCAACAACAACGGCTACTTCTGTTGCGAGCCGGGCCATCAGTGCTACTCCACGGCAAATGGAGGCACCGACGGATGCGGCGATCCGGGCTACGAACTCAAGCAAGGGGAGTACACAGTCTCGACGGTTTCGCAGACGCCATTCTCGGCATCGGCGTCCGCCACTGCTTCAGCCACCCCAACGAGTGATGCAGAGCATCCGTCTGGCGGACTTGCAACCCCGGATAAGATTGCGATAGGTGTCGGGGTCCCAGCAGTTGTCCTCGCGGCGGTTGCGGTATACTTTGCTTGGAAGATGGACGTGTACACCAAGGCAAAACGTTTGGGCAAGGGGTAGACAAATGATATGTGCGGGAAGCAAGCTGGATAGCTTGCTTGCGATGCTCTTGATGAGTGATGAATGGTGGCGTAATGTAAAGTTACGACAAAGACGATTGCAGTCCAGAGTGATGGTACATGTACGGATATTTCAAGACAATGTTGTCCCAGATGGCATCAGACAGAGGTCCGATCTGGTGAAGACAACACAGAGTCATCTTTGGCTTCAAGTTTGCGATGGAACATAGCTTTATCATGCAACGCTATCACCATCTGACACACACAGCTCTTTTTCTTTTGTACAATTCAAGCTCATGCCGAGCACGCGTCCCGGTCGCCATCGTTATCAGCTTATCGTCCTGGAACTAACCTTCAAAGAGTTAGACACAGGATCCTATCGAACGGCTCTCAACACCAAAGACACGAGCAGCTCTTACACAACCAAGGTCACGATGACAGCACAATTACCTGTCCTTCCTCCTGGCTCTTCCTCTATACTCTCAGGTCTATCAGAGACCTTCGCCTTCCATTCTTCCCCCGAGTCTTTCATCACATCGCGAGTCCTCGCCTTTCGAACGAGTCACCCATCCCTGGCCGACTCCAGAACGCCTATCCGTGCCAAGGTATTGAACCGTAATGTTGCTGTGATCTCTTCCTATGACCATGTGCGAACGTTGTTGTGTGATAAGGATGTGACTATGAAATTGAGCTCCTCGAAAGCCTATGATGAATTGATGGCCCCTTTCTTTCCCCCGCCCAACCTCCTCCTCTTAGATCCGCCTGAACATGGATCTCGAAAGATAAAATGGACTGAGAGAATGGCAGAGCTGCCAGACCGTATTTCGAAAGGCGTCCGAAGCAGGACGCTTTCACATTTCGAGAACATCAAATCAGGCTCCTCCATGGATCTGTACGATAGTTTGAAATCTCTGTCTTGGGATCTGATCCTGGGTATCTTTCTGGGGAATCTAGAGGACCCGCAACGATCAAAGGACCTTGTGGATGAAGTTGAGAGATTGCAAGAGGATCTCCTACGCGGACAATTCTCCCTCTTCCCCGTGAGTGTAAATACAAGATTCTGGCAATCACCCAGATCGAAAGGGCTTGCTGCTCGAAAGAAGCTGCAAGAGGTACTGAAGTCTCATGTGGGCGTACAGAGCAAGGGATTCCCCTTTTCGACCTCAAGCCTTTCGGACAAGGAAGACGTGGCTAATCATCTTCTCCTCTTCACCTCATCTCTCGCGGCCAAAGCGCTCGCTTCACTACTCACAGCTGTGATGATGAATCTCTTTGTCTTCTGTGCTCGCAGTGACGAAAGATCAGAATTGCTATCAGACATGGTGTCATCTACTCGCGGGCGAGATGATCAAAATAAACTCATCGAGAGCATCGTCCTCGAGACTGAGCGACTGTCTCCGCCTGTAGTTGGTATCATGCGCCAAACGACGGGGGAGGTGATTCTCTCCGGTGGCAGCGAACAATCACCAGACATTCGCATACCAGGAGGGTGGGACGCCTGGTTGTACTTCGTAGGTGCATCAAGGGATCCTGCTGTGTTTGGGGACACCGCGGATTCATTTGTACCTCATCGCTACCTCCAGGAGAGTGGGGAGCGTACCGAAGGTTTCGCGTTTGGCGCAGGCCCGAAGACTTGCCTGGGGAGAGACTTAGTGCGGCAGATTGCTATGACCATTGCCAAAACGTGCCTGGGCTTGGGCGAGAGGGAGACAGATGCGCATCAATCTGCTTCAATCAAATTCGATTGTCCCGATCACAATATCCCTGAAGGGGTAAGAGGGTGGCTAGGCTGGCAAGCCGACGTCAAGCCTGAGATCTGGGCAAGGGACATAAAGCAGCTGCCCACTCAAAGACCGACAAAGCCGCTGATTGTTACTCTGACGCATGACCTGCGCCCATAGCTGTTATGATACATATATATAGACCATCACGAATTCTAACGATCATGATTTGATTTGAACGTATACTACATATACTACAGGGAAGACGCAGACGAAGATTCAGAGAGCACCCCTTTCTTCTGCAGCCCCTCCAAGAACCGATCCGCACTCCCCCCAAACGTCGCCAACTCCTCCTTATCCATTACCACATCGTACCCCGACCCACCTCCCTCCTGGTCTTTACTCGTTGCCAGCACCATCGGAAATTGCAACTTGCGTTCACCGATAAATGTTTTCATCTTCAATCCCAAAGTCAACCCCATGCTCGCCCCATACAACAAAACGCCAAAGTAATCAAAGATCAAAGGAAGAATGGGAAAAGAACAAAACTCACACCCTCCCCCAACTCATCCCGATGCAACTGCCTCACCTCCATCCCACCACTCTTCGCCGCAACCTCCCCCTTCACCCGCTTCCAATCGCTCGTCTCGTCCAGGTGCAGGCCGCCGTGGGTGATGTCGCAGGCTGCGCAGGCGGGCGTGCAATCCTTGGAGGTGGTGAGTTTGCGGTAGCTGTATTTCAGCTTGCCCATGATGGAGGCGTCGGCGTTGTAGAGGATGAAGAGCGTTTGGGGGGCCATGTTGGGGGGAATGATGGTGTGCGTGATTTGGGAAATACGGGGTAGGATTGGGCCGGGGGGTAGTGGACTTTGCGAGAGAAGGTGGTTTTCCTTCAATTGGAAAAGCTGCTATCGGATTGGGGGATTTTGGGGATGCAAAAAGGGAGGGTTGTCCGAGTTATCTGGGTCTATCTACAAGTATCCATTGTGAAGTGGTTAGGTTGGCACGGGCTTTCCCGGTTAGGCTATCCAGAATTTTGTTGCACAGCCACTCGCCAAGCCCCGACCGGAAGTCCAAATTCATGCATGATGCTTATATCTAACATGACAAGGCGCTGCTCATGGCCTCATTCCAAATTCCATAATACTATTTGGAATCTGGTGAGACCAAAGCGTGAGAAAGCAAGAGGCTATGTTTGCGTGACAAGAGTTCTACGACATTGACTGAGAGGCCATGGCTATGGACCAAGACGCGTTCGATGTGATTGTAGTTGGTGCAGGTAACTAGAACGCTCCGAGTCGAAGGTTTAGGAGATCTGTGATATTGATGAGGTGTTGTATGAGGCCTTTACGGTATTCAGGCTGCTCGCTACTACCTCGAGATCCACCCGGAGGCGAAGCTATGTATCTTGGAAGCGGACGATGTGGTGGGGGGTGTATGGAGCTCCAGTAGGTGATTTTTTTGGGGGCTCATCTGATAATATGATGTGACTTTACATGGGTCTTTGTGATGCGCTCGATGAAATTCCCTATTCTCCCTACGTCGAGAAAATTTCGAGGCTCGGTTCATATCAACTTCATTAAGTGGGATAGAATGGATTGGCTGAACTAAAGATTCGCCTCAGGACGAATGTATGATACTTTCTGGACCCAGACCCCTGTCGCTATGGCTGAGTATTCCGATGTCCCCCTGTATCCCAGGCCTCCCCAGGACGAGCAATACTACGGCTTCTTCCCTGCCAAGTATGTGACCTCGTATCTGGAGAAGTACGTTGATAGCCACCTTTACGACGACCGATCGATCCGTGATCGGATCAGGTTCAATACCAGGGTCGTCAACGTCTCAAAGACCTCAGATGGTGATAGCCCTGGCTGGAAGCTCAAAATACAGCGGAGCGACAACAATGATCTGGGTCCTCCTGGGTTGCCTTTGGAGCTGAGTACGAAGAAATTGATCGATGCCACGGGCCTGACATCCTGTCCCAACATCCCCTCCCTCTCCGGCCAGGATAAATTCCAAGGCCTGGCTATCCATCATAAGTCGTTCGGTCAGTATGAGAAAGCTATCCTGAATGACCCCAAGAACCAGAATATCTGCGTCGTAGGTGGTGGCAAGTCTGCTGCCGACATCGCTTACGCCTGCGCCAAAGCTGGCAAAGTCGTTTCCTGGATCATCAGAGAAGATGGCAATGGGCCCGCTGCGTTTCTCTCGGTACAGGGAAGGAAAGGGTATGAGAATAGCAACTATGCGTTTTACACTAGATTCACTTCGATATTTCTGCCGTGCGTGTTTCATCCTGCTGGGTGGTGCTACGAATGGTTGCACCGGAGCAAGCTGGGACTGTGGATGTTAGGCAAGGTTTGGGAAGGCGTCGATCAGGGGTATCGGAAGACAGCCGGGTTCAGGACGGGGAGGGGACAAGGGATGGGATTTGATGATCTGGAGCCGGATACTTCGTAAGTCAGAAATGTGACCAGTGGTAAGAAGCTGCTGCTTGGGCAAGTGAGAAACTTACAGGCGGTGATAGTGTGTTTTGGCAGAACGATAGTGCCGGCATCAACCAGCGAGCGGACTTTTTCGACACCATTGCTGAGCGCGTCCATGTCTACCGGCGGAATATTGACTATCTTTCGGACCAGGGCATAACACTCGCACCAAAAGGGACGGCAGCCGAGAGCAAGCCGGTTGAGATCTCAGCGGATGCGATCGTTTACTGCACAGGTTGGTCGACCGAGTCTTCGATCTTCTCAAGAGAGATGTCATCACATCTGGGTCTTCGCGTGCGGCTTGACGGAAAGAGCACAATTTTGCCTTCGAAGTGGAGAGATCTTGAACTTGCCGCGAAAGCAGATGTGATTGCTCGCTTCCCCATGTTCGCACAAATGCCACCACACCATCAGTCTGAACCTTCTCAATCCCCATTCAGGCTTTACAAATGCATAGCGCCGCTCAGCGATGCACAAGACCGCTCTATTGTCTGCTTAGGCAAACTAGTCGTCGGAAACAACTTCATGGCTGCGGAAGTGCAAGCTCTCTGGGCGGTTGCCTACCTAGATGGCGAGATCCACTGTAAGGAAGACGCCATGGCCGGTGATGTCGCAAGGACAGTCGCATGGAACCGCAGACGCTACCTAAATAAGGGCCAACTTGGAAGCTATTTCTTCTTCGATTCGGTTGCCTATACCGACATGCTTTTAGGGCAATTGGGCCTGTCGGGCCATCGTCCGAGAGGCTTCTGGGCCAACCTACATGAAACCTGCTTCTTGTCGAACTATGGGAGCCTATTAAAGGAATACAAATCGTTGCGCCAATCCTAAGGACATTTTGATGCGGATTTCCATGCCAACAGATCATCCCACCAATTGAAAAAGGGCTCGTAATACATGTTATTATGCTGATGGTGGTAGCTGTGACGTTTGCTGCCAGCGGCCCAACCCTTGGGCAGCAACTTGTCGTAGCCCCATGGCTGATCCATGCCAGAATGGATATCCACCAAGAGCCAGACGAATATGGGTACAAACAGCGTTCGGGTTAGGACGTGGGAGCCAATAATATTGAGCGAGAAGTTGGCCAACAAGACCAGTCCAAGCCGTTCCACGATATCAAGCTGATTGGTGATCTGCGGGTAGATCTCGTTGTGATCATGGTGTGTGCCATGCAGCCTTCTCAGGTATGGCACTTTGTGAAGGGCCAAGTGGAACCAGAAAAAGACGGTATCATAGATGAAGATGCTCGTGGCCAGCTCGAGGACCAATTGCCTGCTACTCGGTGGTGTACGAGGTAAGGCTCTCTGAGTCTGCAGCGGAGAGTCCCAAGTGAATCGGTGCAGGGACGGGGCGAGGAAGTTGCCTTGCATCTTGATGGTGCTGGGGTCATAATTGCCAGACAGGGCCATATCTTGCACTGAAACTCCGCCGAATTTCTTGATCATTGTCAGGTCGAGGAGTAGCAATGGTGCCACATAAGTCAGTCCCTCCAACAAGCGGTCTTTAGGCCGGCGCATCTTGGGCAGAGGCTTTTCAGCGGCACTACCGTTATCCGATTTATTGACCAGCCGTAACTGTGGGTTGCGTGCAAAACGACGAGTATACAGCAACTCAACCAGAGAATATAGCAAGACTGTCCAGATTGTCTCGAATATCGACGATCTATATATCTTAGAAGCGAGCAAATACTTGTATATATTGTCAAGCAAATTCTGATATGTTGAAGGCCAGATGACCATACTCGCCAGCGTCACAAGGAGTACAGCGCGAGGCATAAGTACTGGATCGTGCATAGGAACGCTTTGGATACTTGGTTGGAAAACAAGAGGCATTTTGAGAACTGCTATGGCTTATTGATGTGAGCGTTGTAAACCATATAATGTGCACGAGGGCGCCCCTCCATTGTCAGATGACGTCACCCATAAAACATGTATCAATGAAACCTTTTGATACAATGTTTCTTTACTGCATAGCCAATGCAAGTGAAAGTCTTTTCCTCAATCCCCATTCTTTACGGAGAATGTATGACATCCAACTGAGAAGTCTGAAAGACGGCCTATTCAACCCTCTTTGCCAATTCGTTCCATCCTCCGTCTCCCCCGGGCTCATCACATTCCTTGCATTCCTCTCCGGTCTCCTCTCCGTCTATCTCGCCTCCCAAAGATCCATCTTCCCCTCCCTACTCTTCTGGTTCCTAAACCGCGGGCTGGACTGCCTCGACGGCGCATTGGCTCGTCACCGTAACATCGCATCCGATCTCGGCGGCTTCCTCGATCTTCTAGCAGATTTCTGGATCTACTCACTTCTCCCCATCGGCATTGCCGTGGGTTGGGATTTTGGGGCTAAGTGTCTGTTGAGTGTGGCGTTTCTCGAGACGACTTTCCATATCAATAATTTCATCCTGTTCTACGTTGCCGCGATTGCGGAGAAGAAGTCCAATGATGAGCCTTCGAAGACACGGACGAAGGAATTGACGAGTGTGATGATGCGGCCGGCGTTTATCGAGGGTATGGAAAGCGGGGTGTTGTTTACGCTCATGCTTGCGTTTCCGAGTTATATCAGTATGTGGTGCGGGCTGATGTCTGCGGCGGTCGGGGTTGGTATTGGGCAGCGAACTTATCGGGTGGTCGATGCTCTTCGATAGCCAAACCCCAATCGACAACCAGTTCGTAGAAACTCGAAATGAGATCGCGAAATATTGGTATCAAAAGATCCAAAACGTTCACTAGCGTGAAAATACGATAAGATAAGGAATCTGCGTATGACCTCACAGGGAACCGCAAATGATCCTTTAGGCCTCCCCATATCAATCAATCATGGCCCCGTAACCACCAAGAACACCACAGGCGCACATGCCCCTCCCCTCCCAACTCACCCTCCTCTTCTCCACCCTCACCTACCCTGCCCTCCTCCGCCTCCTCAGCGGCAGCTCCCCCTCCCCCTCCCACTTCTCCGCATCAATCAAACACATCTCCACCATCCATTCCTCTCTCGTCACCGCCCTCGCCCTCCACATCCTCAAAGACGCACCATGGCGCCGTCTCCAGAATTCCCCGGATCCTCTCATCTCCGCGCGCTCCGAGTTCGCCAATGCAATTACTGCCATCGAAGCCGGATATCTCCTCCAAGATTCATGTGCATTGGTTAGGGAGGCGCGGCTCCGTGGCGGAAGGATGAGCAAGGATCTTGATAAGACCCTGTTGTTCCATCATGTAGGCATCGGCACCGCGCTGTTGGTATTGCACTACTATATCGCCCGCGGGAAAGAACGCGGCATCTACATAATCATCATGTTCCTCCTCATGAACGCCTCGACGCCCATCCTAAATCTCCGGTGGTACCTTCGCACTTTCGCGCTGCATCGGAGGAAAGCTATTTTCGCAGCGGATTTAGCATTTGTGGCAGCGTTCTTTCTGGCGAGGGTATATCTGGTGTGGAGGATTCTGGGGGAGTATGGACGGTATCATGAGTGGGGTCCTTGGGAGACGTTTTGGAAGGGGTTGAGGGTGCCGTGTCAGATGGGCACCGGGGCGCTGGTTGTGGCGAATTTGGGGTGGTGGATTGTCATGTGCCAGAATTTGGCGAGGGGAGGGAAGAGGTTTACTTTTGGGGGGCAGTGAGGGTGGGGAGGAATGACCGCCGTCAGATTCTTAATAAATGCTGTTATACAATGGCTTGATCAGAGAAGGGACGGAATGCCGTTGCTTGATATAAATTTTATTCATTCATTCGTGATGTATGCTTTGTACTTTATAAATCCGAATGAAATATACAAGAAGAATGAGAAACCAATCAAGTCCAGAAATGGCCGTTTACAAAACGCCGTCCGGATCGCGTCTAAGTCTCCACTTACCAAACCTCGGTCCCTCGTGCCCAATATCGCCAACCTCATTGTCCTTATCAAAGATCCATGTCGAGTGAGATTTACAGTGAAATCTGCCCCAAACACAGTCTCTTAGCAGCTCACAGAACCTTGTCCCCGATCAAGCCATCGAAGGAATGCCGAAAAGGGGTCTGGGTGATCCAACCAGTGATCAAGATGTGGCGCCCATCATTCATGGTGTCAATACCAATAACCAGCACAACCTTCGGGATCATTCCCAGAGATCTTTCTTTTGTGACATTTTTCATGGCTTCGAACTCTTTTCTAGTTGGTATTTCTTGTACAACTCAAGCAATCGTGTCAGTGCGTGGCGATGTTGCGTTGCTACTGATGATATGTATGGCTTTTAGCATGACCATGGGTCATTTTCTCTTTTGCAAGGCCTCTTCGTACTGGAGCCATGTCAAAGGGACAGAGAGCTATCAAATTCTTACCCAGAACATGCTCTATATGACCTGTCAATGATGGCGATGTGCGAGGCGAGCATCGTGGTGGATGGTGGTGATTTCCAGCGATCGGTTTTGCATCATCGGGTGTGTGGCAAAGAAATGTCAGAGAAGGTCGTGTGGTGTCCGTGAGAAAGTTGGGACGATCATAGTTTTGGAACCTACGTTTCGTCGTGTGTCTGGTTCGCGGAGATAGATCTTGGAAGCGCTGGTCTCTGTTTCTGATCTTGTCTGAAATGCTATGTATACAGAAGAAGGATGCTGACTGCTGTACTCAATTTGGTGCTTCTTAGAAGCTTCTGCCTCGAGAGTTCTTCCTGATTTGCTCATAATATTCCGTCAGTACTCTTCGACGATATGTAGCGTTGTGGATGAATTTAGGCGCTGTTCTAGCATCTATCATCTTGTGATTGCACAATTCTCAAGGGTAATGTTTCCGACAGTGCTTGTGATCAGTCAGCCTCCGTTGCTCAGTCCAGCCGTCATCTCCAAGATGGCAAAAGGTATTCAGAAACGTTGTTTGTTCCATTGCCAATTCAGAGAACCTGAGAATTTTGATTCGAATGCCTATAATAATCACACGGCTGAAACATTGTCCAGATTTGGGCCCAGACGATACTAATTCTCAGATTCACTAGTATCGCCCACAGCTTCTCCTTCCTCGATGTCTTTTTCACCTGAGTCGGTGCGGAACTGGGCTGTTTTCGAAATCCAGAGCTGTTTCAGACGTCTTTGATCTGAATGTGAAAGGTCTTCTTCGAGGAGCCGAGGCCCTTTCAAAGACTCATCAATCCGGTTGAAAGACTCTGCTGTCAGATGACTAGCGACACCAGCCCGTAAAAGGACTTGGAAACAGCCTCTATCAATGCCTATGAGCCCCTCATCGAGAAGCTTGACTGATAGCTCTGCGTCTATAACTTCCGGATACTTCCCAATGCACAATTGAAGTGAACAAGACAGGTCTAGCAAGCTGTAAATGATCAGCCGCAGCGCGATATCGCCTCTTGTGAGAAGATATGGATCTCCCCAAATTTTTCCACTCTTCTTCGTCAAGGGGTCGTTGTAGGATAAGTGTTGATGTATGATGGAGATAAGAGCAGGTTTTGGGACTTCCTTCAATGATGGCTTAGTCCATGCTTCCACGGGCCTATCTGACGATTCCACCCAATCAGCGTACAGAAAAAACTCTTCAATTGCCCACTCACAAGAGCTCTTCAATCTTTCCATCAAGTAAGGGAAAATGAGTTCAAGTCCATCTTGATCAGCCCTGGAGACGCCTTCTTTAATGATATTCAAGCCCTTTCCAAAACGTATGAATTCCCTCACTGTCTGATGTGTGAACTGCACATAATCGTGGTACTTGTCCTCGTCCTCATTTGCCTTCAAGACTTCTAGGAGACCGCACGATCTGCTATTTAGACGGCGCTGCATCGACTCCTGACCCAGTTCATCCGGTCCATCGCCTGAATTTTCTCCACCAGCCAGAAAAATGGTTGCCATGATAATATGTCTCAATGGTAGAAGGTTGACAGCGCTACTAACCATACGAAACATTACGTAGGCTTCATTTCGATGCTTTACTATCGACGTGGTAGATCTCCGGGGGTGACGCCGGATAGCACGCACATAAAGGTCAGACAATTCAGTAGGAATTTCAGAAAGTAGTGCCTCAAGTTCTCCAGGTGTATCACCCTCGCAAAGCCCCTCTAGCAGCTCGTCCACCACCAGCCTGACCCACATGAATACACCGTCAGATTTTGCCTCGATTTGACTGACCAGTCGACCAGTGATCTGCTTCTGTTGCACGTCCAAATTTTCGGACTGCTCTTCTCGAAACCTCCCTGCAGCATATTTGCGGATATCGGCACGGGTGTGCTCGTGTATTGCGAAACCTGGATAGTCATGAAGGGTATCTACGAAGATATTTTCGGGGCGACTCGCAACACAAAGTCGTAAGCGAAAGTTGGGTGTCGAATCCTGAGGAGCCAACCCCTTCAGAAACGATGTCAGATCGCGATGATTTCCAAGATGCTCATCTAAGGCGTCGACAAAGATGCAGCAGTTGAGGGGCGAATGCGAATTGCGAGCGATTGCGAACAAAGCATCTCGCAACTTCTCTATACCGGGAGATTTTGGACCTTGGAGTTCTTTCTGCACAGACCAGTCTCGAAGAATCGGGTGAACGATAAGAAAGAGATCTTGTCGCTGTACCAATATTTGGTATAGTATTTCGCAGACAAAACCATCTATGGTTTTCTGTACTTGGCTACCCCGATCGTGGAAGAAGTAGCTGGTCAGGGTCCATTCATTTTGACTATATTCTTGTAAATAATGTCTTGTAGCCCGGTCTGTCAGGGCGTACTTTATGAGGGTCGATTTGCCAGAACCAGGCTTTCCTGATATCCAGAAGATTGGACGAAGATCTTGACCCTGAAGCCATGCTTTGAAGCCAAGACGATCCTCGTAGACCCAGGTATAAGTGTCAGTGTAGGCCTCTTCAACGTTTGCGAGACGAGACCTAGCCTCTGGGAAGTTCAGTGCTGCAAGCAACTGCTCATACTCTTCATCAGATATGTCTGCCGGACTTTCAGCCAAATCTTCGTACCCCTGACTTGAATAAGTCTGGGGCGCATAGAGAGGCTCGACCCATCTTCGGAGGACTGATGAAACGCGTTTGAAATTTATGTCCTCAGCAGATGCATACTTTGCCATGTTGCGATGGTTGGCGTAGAGACCGCTCCTCGTTTCTCGGCCAGATCCGATCGTTGAAGATGAGGCATCAACGATGGACATTCCCTTTGTCTCGAGTTCCTCCTGAAATGAATGCACCTTGATGTCTTCTTTGGAGGCAAGAACCTGGGAAAAGCTCTTCGAAATGCGATCATGTATCTCAGACTGGCCCTCTAGTGCTCGCAAAACCTTAATGTTGGGGTTCTGCAAAAACAATCTGCTCAGTTCAAAGGCAATTTTCCCAAGCGAAGCGGTCTTTGAGCCCTGATGCGGCGTCCCAAGGAATGCGATGCCAATGGTAGCTGGTAGTATATCTCTGAGATGAGTCGCTTCCTGCTTAGACAGACAGAGAGCATCTTTGACCACAATGCCACCCAAGCTATGTGCTACGAAGATGATTGGGAGAGCCGTCGGAGATTGCCTGAGCAGTGCTAGGTCTCCCATTAATGTCTCAGCATGTCGAAAGACTGTGGCCTTTGAGGTTCCTTTTTTCAGAGATTCTATTCGAACATCGTAGCCCCATGTAGTGATCCTTGCATTGGGGATCTCGGTAGGCAGTAGGTCTCGAGGCCAGAATATCTCACGGGAACCCTCCTGAAATGTCCATGTGTTTTTAGGGTGACCAAAGAGGCCGTGTACAAAGATGATACTGGCGTCGACCTGTCAGTGACAAAGATCTGATGTAGGTACAATTTGAAAAGAGATCCTCATACTCTACCAAATGCTGGTGACCAGCTCCTGGCGTGTAGACTATCGTTGGTCCAACATCCTGGATACGTGCAGCCATCGTAAGGGGAAAATGGCACAGAGTGCTAAAGCTCAAAAGCCCTGCTTTATCAGAATGAGGATGATGGGATGCTCAAATGATGGTTCTCTGCGAGACAAGGCCAGCCTCTTCTTCCCAAAACAGTAAGCTTCGTATGCAGCTGATTACATACGCAATCCACAGCACACACTTTGCAGGATGCCAAGAGCCCCGCTTCAGGTACCTAAGAAGAAGACTCTGGAGTCTATTGGAGTAGTGATTCGAAAATGTGAGGTGGAAATGCTGTGATGTTCTTCGAAAGCATAATAGGTCTGCCTGACAAGCCGTCTCTCAAGTACATTTCTAGATTGCCGCTTCATATTGGGACATCCTAGAATTCCATAAATTGGAGCGAGATTATTCCTTGCCCTCGGTCCACTTCGCCTTCCACAGCCAGACCCAGCCGCCCCAACCTGGTGTCCCCCAGTTGCAGACGATCCCAAATGGCGTCACTACGCCATACCAATTCCAGCATAGCGATCCTCCAGTCGTGCCAGCCATGGTGCCGTACTCTTTGCGCAGAGTCACCCAGCCGCTACTCTTCGACACGGTGCCCACCAAGCTGAAGGCTCCAACACCATCTCTACCGTCCATCGCAATAAGCTCGACAGGTCCCGCAGGAGCAAGATCCCTGGCAGAGAACCTGATCCCGTGCATTGGTGGATCGTATTTCGCAGTAGAATCAGGAACAGAGTAAAAACCCCTCCACTCCCCATCTGCTAGAAACTCGGAGGTTGTCATTTTTGCCAAGTGGCAGAGGGCAAAATCCCTGGCAGCGTTTGGACCGAACATTTTTGGCAGCTGCATGAAAGTGTGGAATGGTATGTCTTGCCACGTCGGTAGTTGGGACGCTGTTGTGATAGGAAAGTAAAAGGGATGGGCATGGATACCCGCTGCGGGAGTAGGGCCGCAGCCAGCGTTGATGAGGGTCTCGCGCAGTGTGAGGGCAATGATGCTCACTTCAACATTAGCCCTCACATGAATGTCGAGAAGCTGGCCTTTGATACCCAGCCTGCTTTCCATCTGATGATGGAACGGGTTTTGTCCGTAAGTTCGCTGTAGATGACGACGAAAGGGTTTGTCATAACAAAGTTTCTTGTCACCCTTCCGTAATGAGTCTCTTCCACTGCTGCCAGATTGCTGAACTTGGGAAGAGTCCGGCAGCAAGTCATTGGGCGGTACGGTGGACATGAGGCGGGCTGCCATACAGAATGATTGACCGTATGGGTGGCTGGAGATGTTGTCGCTCATTGATGATCTGTCCATGTGGTCCAGAAAATGATTGAGCCGGCGAGCATCAAGCGAGTCGATGAACGGATCTAATCGATCAGGAGTGTCCAATGATTGGATGATTGGAGAAGACTTACGATTTAAAGCAGCCAGTTGTGGCAAGCAGTGGAGCTCGCCCTGCACAACATCGACTATTGAGTGAACCCACATATTGCCGTCTCGGGAAGCCAGAGCATCTGCTAACGCGTAACGAGCCAATTCTGATGTCGAGGACTCTTCGAAGGAATCTGGATATCTCCAAACGGGCCCGCCATACCCGTTTCGGTTCTTGATGATATTCTTGATTACTGTGGCGTTTTGACAAGCCCCATGCAGAACTTTAGAGGTGAAAGAAAGCGACAGTAATGACGGAAAATCTGCGACTGAAATGATTCGCTGCTGCAACTCAAGCGGCAGTTGATCAAGCATTGTAGCTGTCAAAGCCGTTCTATCACTGAGACGTTGGGAGAGAGTCTAGAGGTGAGAGGCGAGAGGCGTAGTAAATGGTCCTCCCCGCAGTTTCCCGCCCGCCCGCAGCCGCCTAATGCTGAAGCCTGGAATTTACTGGATTTGACGCTGAATGCAAGGGGGGTGGATTAGATCACATGAAGGCGGATTCGTTCTGCATCAGTTTCCAAGTGATACCCGCGCAGCCCAAAAGAGAAAGTCCGATCAGACCACCGCCCATGGCATAGTCTCCAGGCTTGTTGGTTGTCCCAGGGAGCTGTGGGCTTGTCCCTTCTCGTATCACGAGCGCAATGACGCCAAAAGCTATCATGTAGAAAACGAAAGCCACTGCAACATCACCAAGCTCAGTAGCGTGTGGTCGAGGACCCTTGATAGTGGCATCAAGTTCCTCGTCGAATCGCTGCGACATCTTTGTTTCGGAGAAATTGTCCAGGACTCGTTTGCTGCCCCTTTTCCCCATCTCCTGTAGCAGCTGGTCATCTTGAGGTGCAATGACCTTCCTCAGGACATCCGTCCATTGGACCACTTCTTTCGGAGATCGTAGCCAACCAGTCTCGCCGTCGACGATGGTCTCCAGCGGTCCGCCACTATCAGCGGCCAGTACTGGTACACCTGCAAGCATGGCCTCTAGCGGGACGATGCCAAAATGCTCGTTCGAAGGTGTATAGATCAACACCTTGGCAGCCTGAAGGAGGGAAACCTTGAGCTGATCGGGAAAGGAAAGTAAAAACAAAACCTCAATATCATTCGGGATCGCTTGCGCAGATACTATGTTCTTTGCAGTAGCGCTCCTGAGCTTCAAGGAGGCCGCGAGGGATTCCAGCTCTTTGAGATAGGTCACATTCTCATGTACTCGTGCGTCATAGCCACCAGCAATGACCAATCTTGTAGGGGCGCGCTCCTGAGATGTGAGGCCCCCAAAAGCCCGGAGAGCCAACGCAACGTCCTTTTTCTTCTCGAAGCGGTTGATGCTCAGGACTATTTTCTTGCCTTTCCACATCCCTTGATCCGTGACACTATCTTCGTCCTCGGTCCTCTTCTTCTTCTGCGTGGCAACACACGGGTAGACAATGCTGACACCCTGAGTGCCTCCCAACCCAGGCCATATTTCCTCAGCCACACCTTTCGTGAAGCCACTGTTGACGACTACTTTATCAGCACCTCTTATGCTCCAACCTTCCAGCCAGTCGAACGGCAGGCGCCATACTCGCTTATACCAGCTCTTTCTGTTCTGCACCAATAGCAAATCTGGGAAATGACAGTAGAACAAGATATGGACATCCTCCCAAAACCATCTCAGGAAGGGTATGCCCGCAGAGAGCTGGTCGATGAAGAATACAGAAGGATTCAGCTTGGCAAGCTCTCCATTCCGGGTGATCAAGGAGAGCAGGTGTATTTGCCTCAGGATGGAACACAGGATCTTGAAGCGGCCAAGAACCGTTGGTGGGATGAGAGTGTTGCCTCGGACCCGGACATCCAAGGTACCATCTTGGGCTTCATCAAAGCAATGGCTCACATCTCGATGAGCGGTGAAGATGGTGACTTTGTGACCAAGCTGCTGCAACCCCACAGCTGCATCGACTATCAGACGTTCGGCGCCCCCGATACCCAAGTCGGGATGGAAGAAGATGATGTTCTTTTTCTTATCAGCAGGAGGCTCCACTGCCGGCGCTTTCTTTGATGAGCGTTGCATTTGAGCTAATCAGATCTATGAAGGCAAATGACGCTGCACGAGCAAGACGGAAATAATATACCTGTGGGCGTCTGCTGACATTCTGCAATGTTTGTTCAAGGACTTAAGGAAGTTCCGGCCGATTGGCAATTTTCCGTGCATATCGTCCTCTCGGGCGGCACCAAGAGCGCCCGGAACGACCTGCCTAGATCTGATGAATATGCAGGGGTTTCAGAATGACGCCAGGGTGCCCTGCAAGGGAAATCTCCGGGCGGTAAGCCGGTGGTCTAAGCACAAGACCCGGTGGATCCCGCAGTGCCCGTTGGCCTGTGAAAATCAACATGGGCAAGATGGTTTTCTCAATCTCAGAGGTACGTATCTTTCTAAATCTCCTGATCATATTTCCAGGGGGTGACAATGAAAGTGTTTCATGCCTCTTTGTGCCTCATAAAGACGTTGCCCCTCTCATTTGGTTTCATTTCAAGATAGGAGTTGCTACAGTATTTATCTTTCCCCCTCCGCAACTAATCACCATCATCATCTGGCAATGCTGGTGGTGGCAGTCCGGTAAGTCAGCTTCAACAAAGCATGATCTTGTAAATTCTGTCATTCATTCTACATTCTTTCTCCACACTCTTTTGCTTCGACGAGGCCATTCTTTGCAAAAATACAGTCACTACCGTGCTTGAGTAGTCCTATTCCAATTCAGCCTCACAAGATTCTGCGACAATTGGCAGCACGGAATCCTTGACATCCAACATATCTCGCCGCGCGGGATATCACACACTCGTTCATCAATTATTGCCCCAGTCACACGTTCAGTGCTTCCATTGTCAAGCATGTTGCTTTTCAGCGCCATTCTCGGCGCTCTTCTCTGCCCCTTCCCCATCCTAGCATCATCCATCGCCCACCAGCACCATCAACACCATGCCCACCACCACCAACTGCACGCGCGCTCGCGCAACAACAGCAACCCGCTCGTCTTCGCCCACTACATGATCATGACGCAACCTCCCGACAACAGCTACCTCAACGACATATCCCTGGCTCAAAACGCCGGCATCGACGCCTTCGCGGTCAACTACGGCGGGGGGCAGGACAACGCTGTGCAAATGGAGACCTGGCTGCAGCAATTCTACACCGACGCCGCCTCCAAAAACTTCAAGCTCTTCATGTCCTACGACACCACCTGCCTGACGGACCCGCACGTCATGGCCAACATCTCCAACGCCTACGCCCACCACCCGGCCCAACTCTGGGTCGACGGCAAGATCTTCCTGTCCTCCTTCTCCACGGGCCCCCCGCCCTTCAACTGGCAGACCGACGTCATCAACAAGATCGGCGCCCCCGTCATGTTCATGCCTGGCACCATCTCGACCTCGGCCCCCGCCATCGCCGCCGCCAATGTCGGCTCCGGCGTCTTCACCTGGCTGCACCCTGCCTCCACGGTCCTGCAGGAAAGCCAAGTCGACGAATCCTTCTCCGACGAGCGAATCAACCACCAATCCCAGGGCTACAACAAACCCTGGATGGCCGGCCTGTCCCCCTGGTTCTTCAAACGCCTCTCCCCCTCCCTCAACTGGCTGAACGCGCAGGACAGCGGCATCTGGTTCGACCGCTGGCTCTCTTTATTACAGCTCCAACCGGACTTCATCGAACTCGTCACCTGGAACGACTACGGCGAATCCTCCTACCTGGCCCCCCTGCGCGCGTTCACGCAGAACAAATTCGTCTCCCAGACGATGCAGTATGGCGGGCTGGACCACTCCGGGTTTCTGACAATGACATGGCATTTCATCAACGCGTTCAAAGCCGGCGCGCTGGCCCCGCTGGATGTGTCTCCCCAGGACGAAGACGTCTTCATGGTCTACCGCACGCAACCGGCGCTCACCAACGGGGCGCGCGATACGATGGCGCTGCCGGAGAGCGTGGGGAATGTGAAGGATAATATCTACATCATCAGTTTCTTGGCCGAGGATGCGACGGTCACGCTCATGTCCGGGAATAATCAGCATCAGATCCCGTGTAAGGCCGGCGTGAGTAAGACGAGTATCCCGTTCACGTGGGGGAATCAGACCATTACTATGGATCGGAACTTGGGGAATGGGAAGACGTTGATGAAGGAGGGGCAGGCGGTCATGGGTGGGTATGATCATTATGAGGGGAATGTGGTGGCGATCTGATGAAGGGGGGAGAAATTGATCGCGGAGAGATTCGTGGAGGATTGTGGTTTCACTTCTTTTTCTTCTGGGGGATGAATCTTCTTGAGCATGGAAGGATTGGTGATAGCGTGCATTATTCATCTGGCTGTAAAATCTTTCAAAGCGAGTTGATGAGAAATTTGGCAAGAGGAGGAGGATTTTAGCATAGGTTCGCGTGTAAGACATATTGCCAGGTCATGAGGAAGGATATAGTAGGCTGTGCCTCTAATGATATTCCGTCGAAAGGATCGACTGTCTTTCACATCCTCCAATGTTCCCTTTTGTCCATGGCTCCACCACCCTACAAGACACAAGCATCTGGAGCCTATTGACTCTTCCACGTATGAGATTTGCGTTCACGCACTTGCGATCGCCTGCCTAACCCGTAAATTCCATCAACATCTCCAGGAAGCAGCCCACTCTGCTCTCAGCGCTGGCCGAGATCCTCAAACGGGGGTGGATGCTCTGGAGAATCCTATTCTGAAGATCTGCCACCCTGCTTGCGAGGAGGCTCCAGCCCACTAGATCCTCGATGGCCTCGCAGTTCGTCCTTACGCGTTACTTGCGTTGAAAGCACTGGATCTGGTATCATATCCGACCAATTCCACCCGAAAGAATCACGGGGAGATCCCGACGTTCACTGCGCCTTGACTCCTTGGCGCTGTTGACCTCGAACGAGATTGTCGATGACACAGGGATTTAATCACACTCATCAGTCCGACGGAATCCTGAGCGATGGCGATTGAGGCTTCCTATCCGGAGAAAGGTTGCCTGCATACCGAATGGTAGCCAGGTAGCCAGATGGCCCGTCCAGTGAATCTCCTATAGGGAAGGAGTTTGGATGCTTTGTGCTGGCGAGTTTGGGGCTCTCTGAAGAGATGCTCGTCTAATCATTGCCCTCTTCGCTTAGCAAGGTCGTTCGGCGATGCTCCATCTTATTTCTGGCCGTAGCAAAGGGTAGGCTCGATAGCCAATCGTAGGCTTGACGGCTAGAAAGGCGGGGAGCAGGCTGCAGTATACCACAATTGAGGTATAGTGGCCTTCGTGGCCTGGATTGCAGCATCGAACGATCATTTGATGAGCGTGGCGAGGACTTGAAAGATCAAGTTTCATCTCGGAGGACCGTCTATGCCCAAGCCTATGTTCTGAAAAAATATCGGGGCGCCTTCTACAGCTATCCATGCGATACCTGAGAGTCCATCAGCAAGCATACACAATGTAGAAGGAGGAAGAGATCTCACCTGCATATACGATAAGCTTGGTGATAACCTCGACATCATACCGCACTCTCGGCTTTTCAAGCTTCGAGAACATCTCCCGCTCTTCCTTTTCATACTGGCGTCGCTCTTGGCTTGGGCGACGACTAACACTCGCGCTGCTCTGCGATCCAGGAGTGAGAGGGGTGTACAGGGCATTTTCAGCGCCAAGCATAGATTGAGCCAGGTCGCCATTCGAGTAGGCTGGCGTTGGTAGGAGATGAGCAGTAGGTCGTTTTGAAGCGCTGTTCGAAGTCGTCATAGCAAAGTAGTCAGGGATTGCACTCTTCTCGTCTATCTTGGGCGCATCTGCCGCCCTTTCACGCGTGCTTTCTCTTCGCCGCTTCTCACGGTAGGCTAGGGTCTCGTAGGCGTCTGCTTCAGATTGGGGACCAATCGAGACTGAGCGGCTCCGGCGCGGATGGCGAAACGATGTCAACAGGGAAGGGATGTCTGATACTTCGGGGATGACGTTGTCGTCTTTGAGTTGTCCTGGAACATGTTCGTACTCGCTAGGGCACCAATTAGCCCGAACACGGGACGTTGCTAAGATGTCGGACGTACGAGGCTTGGACGAAGAATCTTCTGGGAAGACTAAGACCCAATTTCTCGATCATCCGGAAGAGAGGAGGCAGCGACGTCAAAAGCGCCGGCTTCATGATCTCCCTCCATGCGAAGATCATCAGGACGCCAATGGCAATGCGGGCCACCGTTTTAGGCCAACCCAAGACATCTAGTTGAAATGGTACTGTGGCAAAGACGGGGACATTCCAGGCATAGATGCTCCTAGCAAAATGCCAATTGCCGAGCTCGACACCGATGATGACCCCCGCAAACGCAACACTATCGTCAAAGCAAGGACAATCGTCTGCTGGCTCCGGATGAAGCCGGACCAAGATCAGAACTACGAGAACCACAATGATAGGCGCCTGACAGGACGTAGTATGTATGAAAGCGTCAAAGCCCTCCCCGAACCAGAATTGTAAGGCTGAAAGAAACGCCCCCAAGGCGCTACCAATGACCACATCGAAGAATCCATGCATGCCGCAATAAAGGCGGCCAAGAATGATAGAGACCGCGTAGCAGCTCGAGAGGATCTGTAGAGCAAGCTTCAAGTCTGTCTGTACAACCGAGTCTGGGCTAGCCAGCAAGAAAAGCGCATAGACAGCGACGGAGACGGCATTGGTGGAATGCGTCGAGGGAAAGCCGTACTCCAGCGCTGCCGAATGGGACATGGTAATCCGGTGAAGGGGCGGCGACAGAGGTCTCGGTATGCACCACATGTCCTTGATGAAGCCACTGAAGAAAACGCCCGAGGCTAGGATGTGCACCATTCCTCTACCGAGGCCGGTGTATCCGCACCAGAAGAGGATGGGGAGGACGATCATGAAGAAGGTATGGGTGCCGAGGTTGGCGGTGATGGAGAAGTAGGTATCGAGGGCGGAAGAGCGGGTGGCCTTTTGCATGGCTGCGAGGTAGGGTGTCTCCCATCTGACCAGGGGAATGATCTTTTGCCGGGGCGCGTAGCGCCATAGTGGAAGCTTGGTCCGGTCTGAAAGATCAAAGTCAGTGAGCTGCTGCGAAGCGATCGAGACAAGGCACACAGTGATCTAAGCTTCTCAAACCAGCGTCCAGCTTCTCCACGCTCGGCACCAGTTTGAGCGTCGGAAGCGGCTCGAGCAAGCCTGTTGGTTTGGCAATAGCCCCATTGGCATGCCCGTTGATAGTAGACATTAGGTAGTGAGCATTAGGTGTGGAGTTTTCAGCCGCGCAGCGCGACGATATCAATAGTCAGAAATAATGGCATTTATGGAGTGGTGAAGCCTTTGCAGACGAATGAACGACCGTCATCGCTGGCTGATGCTTATTCACATGTTCGGGAGCGGGAGGGGTGCTAAATTTGAGACACCGGATGTACCCGCTCGGAGTTCAGCCCCCAGATCAAGGCAAGATAAGATAATCACCCCGCGAACCACAGTCAACAAAAGCGTTTCTCGATTTCTCCTCATCCATATTCTCGCATCCGCTAAGATCAGCTTCCACACGCAGAATTGTCTTTGTATACCTACGCTTTGTGGTCTATACTTCTCCAATAGTAATACCCAAGGTCTTGCATTGCTTTTCTCGTTGCGGTAACAAGCCTAACGGCTTCCTGCCCTCACACATCTTCATTCCCGCATTCCTCCCACAGCCATGTCCACCACAGCCGCATCCAACAACTACGAGAACTATGATTTCCTCCGCCGCGGCTCCCGGAGAAGTGGTACTATCCATTCCACGTCTGGCTCGGTCTCACCCCGCCGCAAGCCCATCGCACGAGCTCAAAGTACTCGCTACAGCAACGGCACCATGACAAGCACCCGAGACTCGGCCAGCGCGAACACATCCGGCACGAACATCACGCAGCCGCCATCATTTTCGAAGAAGTTTGTCGTTGTGGGTGACGGGGGATGTGGAAAGACGTGCTTGTTGATCAGCTATAGCCAGGGAGTATTTCCGGAGGTATGGACCGAACCTTTTCCAATATGGAATAGATTAGAGGAGAGAATGCTGATTGAAAGGTGTAGAAATACGTCCCCACAGTCTTCGAAAACTACATCACCCACACCGAACACAAGAACTCCGGCAAGACGGTCGAGCTCGCATTGTGGGACACGGCCGGTCAAGAGGAATATGACCGGCTCCGACCGCTCTCGTACCCGGAAACCGACCTCCTCTTTGTATGCTTCGCCATTGACTGCCCCAATTCTCTGGAGAATGTCATGGACAAAGTAAGCACCCCGTTCTTCCACCATCATCGTCCATCCATTGCCTGGGTCCAGCGCTGACAATGTATGCAGTGGTACCCCGAAGTCCTCCACTTCTGCCCCACCACCCCCCTCATCCTGGTCGGCTTGAAATCCGACCTCCGTCACAAACGCGCCTGCATCGATCTTCTCAAGACTCAGGGTCTGACACCGGTCACGCAGGAACAAGGGAGGAACGTTGCGAGGCAGATGGGCGCCATCTATGTGGAGTGCTCGAGCAAGGAGATGCAGGGCGTGCATGAGGTGTTTGATCTGGCCATCGATACGACGGTTGAGAGGGAGATCAAGATCAAGGAGGAGAAGGAGAGGTGGGCTGCCAATGGTGGTGGTGGCGGCGGGCAACTCGGTGGTGGTGAAAGGCACCACAAGAAGCGGAAGGGGTGTCGTATCCTATGAGGGGGTTGGCGCGCCTTGTCGAGAACTTATGTGCATATTGAGGGAAGGCTGACGATAATTACTAGCACGAACATGGATTTGCTGTTCATTGATTTAGCGGCTTCTTCAACAGGATGAGGAAGGGTGATTGTATACATACGTTGCATAGAAAAGATAATGAGACGCAATAAACCCTTCGTCATGATCTCGTCCAGTAGTTGTCCTTCATCGAGTCAACTTGACCACTACCCTTTCGAAGCCCATCCATCGTCTTCATTGCCTCGTTCTTCTATTCCCTTCCATGTTGAGCCTCTCCAGTGAGAGCAAAGTGATCAAGCACTCGCCATCCATCTCTCACCGAATTTACCATGCTCCACACCAACCGACACGTCGCCCCACCAGCCCCCGTCAACCAATCCTCAATACCCCCCCCCCCAAAATGGTAGACTCACCCCCTCCCCCTTCCCCCCGTAACCTGTCGCCCCTCTTCCCCATCCCCCTCTTCTTCTTCGACCTCCTCTCTCTCTTCCTTTTCCCCCTCTCTCCCATCTTCTTGCCCCTCTTCCTTCTCCCGCCTCATCACCCCCTCAAAGACACTCCACAGCCCCTCCACATTGCCGAATTCATTCCCCACCGCAATCACCCCCTCAAGACTGCGATTCAGCTTGTTGATGCTCTGCAGGACGTGGTCGAGGGAGATGGCGATTTCCGAGAGGAGGAGGGAGCGCTGGGCGTGGAATGGTGAGGGCGAGGTGCTGGATTCGGGGGGAGGAGGTGGGGGGTGGGGTTGCGGGGGCATTGTTGGTTGCTGTAGTCGTCGGTGGGAGAGAGCTTTGGGAGTTAGGGAAAGGTGGGTGTTGTGGTGGTGGTGGTTGGGGGAAGAGGGAGGCGTGGGGGCAGCGCGAATTTCGGGACGCAGAAGGCAGATTATTGCCGGGTTATTTCCGAGGACTTATATTTAGGTGGTGTTTTCTGTGGAACCATCTGACAATTGGAGCTTCTCACGGATTTGACAGTATAAACCAACATGGATCCCATCGCCATCATCACAAACCTTCGCAACGCTGAGAAGGTGTGGGGGGTGTCGAGTCCGCAGTATCTCGCATGTAGAGAAGTGGCATATGGGTTTCTGGACGCCAGTTCACGTACAGACAAGATTAACAACATCAACACCACGGGAATAGCATCAGAGATCAAAGATTCGGATATCGTACAGAGACTGGAACAAGTGGCTTTGGATTCCCCGGAGAAGAACTGATTTTCAGCGAAACACCTAAGCTAATGTAAAATATGCGGTGGAGGGAAGTGGACTGATTCCCAACCCCCAAAGCAAGCTCAAAACCCCGCGATATCTCTCCAGACTCCAGAAATGAAGACATATGGTTTTGGAAATGTCAATCCATGGTCGTGATGCTTCGTCACCGTCCTAAACACCATCTTCACTGCCCTCCCCAGTGGCCAACTTCCGCCTCGTGTCGTATCCCTGTAGATCCTCTCGACCGGTGATGGAAGCAGCTGGCCTTCAGGAGCTTAGCTCTTGCTTGAGAGGTGTGCATCTCGGATGTTGGCCATCTCGAAGTCAGCGATGACTGTTTCTCTATCATCTCGAATCGACCACGGCGCGATTTCTTAGTCCTAGCTAAGCTAACTCGGAGTCTGATTGGTCTCATTCGATCAGGGGCATTCGCTTCGCCCCCACCATGGTCATTCCGAGGCAGTGCAAAGCGTTGTAGTCATTCATCTTGATGATTGTAGGTGCAGGGAGCATAGGGTCTTCGGGTCGGATGTTGCGAGCGTCTTTGGCGGCTACTTCGATATATTCCATTTCTTCCTTACAAGCCGTGTGGTCGAGAGGACACACCACAATGGGTTGGCGTAGGACAATATCCTTGGCGGATGTCATGTGGGCCTGTCATGATTCGTTAATCATCAGCCTTAATGGTGAATACGAAGCTTAGTCATTGTACCTTCACAGTCAGGTAGTATTCGACCCTGTACAAACTCCCTGATGTTGTGAACCCGCTCACGCTGTACTGAGGAAAGGCCGGCTTCCCCCTCGGTATCACCCCATCATGATCCCTGTAATCCTTTGCGGGAAACACGAGCCCCAGGTTGGTGAAATAGCCAGCTTCAGGCATCCTCACCCCGACTGTCTGCGTCTGCCTCGCCAAAACTTTGATCTTGTGCTGTGGCTCATCGCCCTCATGGTTGTAGATGATCTCCTCCTCAATCCCTATCGTGATCTTCTGGATCGTCACCTTCCTCGCTTTCGTCAACCAGTCCGGGTTTGGACTCAACTTGATGTACACGCTGACGGGATCCAACGGGCCATAGGACCATCGCGGCAGCGATATCCCCAGCGTGACTAGATGATCCGTCACTTTCTCCGATGATTCCGGGCGATTATACATGCCGAATGTCGACAGCGTATCGTACCTCTGTATCGGAACAGGGAACGGGTACTTCTTCTGCTCTGCATGCCCCTGCTGCACCAAAACTACCATCTCATAATACGTCTCGGCCGTCCTGCTGGCCAATTGCAGACTCGCGGGGGGTATGCGCCGAGCGACCTCTTCGCCGCCTCGGCCAAACGGGATGAATAACACAAATGGTAGATCCATGGAGTAGACTTTCTCGTACTCTCTTCCGGGGGGGCAGCGGAAGAGCAGCATTTCCTTGCCGACGATATCTGTGACTTCTTTCCGGGGGGCGGCCAGATGCTTCTTGGTCATCGAGTCGGCGGAAGGGTGGATGGTTTCGCGCCGTTGGAGACATATTGTAACGAGGGAGATGTTGACGGGGGCATCGACGCCTTGGCCGGGGCGGATCTCGACTTTGCCTTCTATTCTGGGCTAAATTGTGAGGGGACATATATTAGCGCCACATCAGATCAAACCTGCAGCGAGGTTGGAAGGGTGGGATGGAATTGAAATGGTCGGGATCAAAGCCGGATGTGGAGCTTACCAGGGTCGCCGATATGCCAGGATAGCCGACCAGGAAGGCGCTATTGGGGGGACCGCAGACGCGGACGAAGGCTGTCATCACTGCAACGAGGATGATCTAGCCCGCCCATAGCATTGTTGCTCAATCTGGCTGCCAGTCGTTGCTCATGCGAATGTCACCGGCTTAGTAGCATATATGTTCCTCCAAGTATGCGATATACACAGGCTGTCAAACAGGGTGTTAGATGGAAGCTCCTTGATCGAGGGGTATGGTTCAAGTCGGTGAAGAGCAGCGATTGCCGAGCTTCACTCAACAAACGTGTGAATGCGGAGTAGATGGTCCAAAAGATCAAGTATGTAATGATGTCAAAATAGACTACAGCTCACTAGGGTGACCGATGATATTAGCATTAGCTGCTGATGTTGCATGATGGCGGGAGTGACAATTCGATGTTGCTGCCCACTTTCCATGCCGGCGCTGACTGCAAGGTGATTGGTCCCAGAATCGATGCTCGGGAGGGCCGCGTTTGGGGTCTCCCCTCCCCACGTTAGCCGCCCGAGGGCCTAGAGTTTTTATCCCACGTTCTGAGTTCCTGGCCCAGCAACTGTTCCCGAGCGCTCCCACGGCTTCCTTCCCGACACGCACGTACCAGATGAGAGATTCATCAGGATCTAGGCTTCACAGGAACAGGTTCTAGGAGCTGTCCGCTTTGGTCTCAAGGCCGAGATGAGGCTGCAGCGCCGTTACCATGTCTGTCACACTCCACACCTCAATCGGTGACATCAAGATCGAGATATTCTGCGAGGCGGTACCCAAAACCGGAGAAGTGAGCAATTATCTCCCTCTGACCAGTCTCTCTGAACGTCCTGACATCGCTTCCAGAACTTCCTAGCTCTATGCGCGTCCAACGCCTATGATGGTTCTCCCCTCCACCGATCCATCCCAGCCTTCATGGTCCAAACGGGGTCGCCAGCCTCCGCTACCCCAAAAGTCTCGACATCGATCTGGGGCTCCGACTTCGAAGACGAAATCCGACCCTCGCTCCGACACAATGCCAGAGGCATCGTGAGCATGGCGAACAAGGGACCGAACACGAATGGGAGCCAGTTTTTCATATGTTACGCGTCCGCCCCGCATTTGGACGGGAAGAACACGGTCTTTGGGCGGATATTGGGGGAAGGAGGGATGAAGGTGCTCGACGAATTGGAGGCGAGAGAGGTCGACAAGAAAGGACGGATGAAGGAAGGGGAGGGGGTGAAGATTGAGAAGGTGACAATGCATGCGAATCCATTAGCATGAGTGGTATCCTTGAAGATATTGGGACAATTCGGTTTGCCATCGGTTTTGATTGCATACCAAGAAGCATTGAAATGTCCATAAGAGATCGACCAACCGCTTTGTCCTTTCTCAGTGCTGTGCACGACTATCGCCCGTTGCGCATGACTCTATTCGGGGAGGTCCCGAGCCAAACAAATGTGCAGACTCAGATCCAGTCCCCCAATCTATCATGCGTATCACAACGCAAACCCGCATGCCACGCTATGCAACAATGTCTTCGGACCGTCGATTCATTCTGTCATGATCCACGCCGTACGCCTGATCGCGCAGTCTCCTTGATGAACCCTATTCAGGCTCTGTCTCCCTGTCCTTCGCAAGCTTGATAGATGGATCGCTGACGTACTCGCCATCCCCATTCATGTGAGTCTTCATGTCAGCCAATCCCAGGCTTTCCTCTTCGTCCTGTGTCCTCTCGTAATCTTCGCTAATGACGTTTGCATCCTCGTCAGGCTCACCGTATGTTTGACAGTAGCTGCCTGCAAAAGGATCCTCCATGATGATCTCATACTCCATCTCACCAACAATGGCTTTGTCGAGTTTGCCGAAAAAGGCAAGCCATTGCTCCGTGATTTCTGGATTTGCAGAATCGCGTTGCACTTCCGGTTTGTCCAGGTCCCAATTGGCGCCTTTGAGATCGTCACGGATCTGGGTGAGCAGACCTGACACAGTTGTGAATCGACCGCCCATGCTGCCAGGGGTTACCTCCACGTTGCACTGTGGGATCTTCAACAAGCAAGTTTCAGACTTGAGAATATCACGTCCAACATCCTCGGGTCCCTTCACGTGCACCGTGATACGTTTCCCCTTCTCAGGGACTTCTCCCCCGGTCTTGACGTCGGAAGTGTGATAACTGCAATGCTCGCAAGCGATGGATGAGATCACGACTTGCTTGAAGTAGGGGATTTTCACCATCTGGAGAAGCATGTTCGTCTGTTTGGTACAGCCAGGGCAATTGACGGGTATCTTGTAGTGTTCGCCTTCAATTATGTCAACGTCCTCCAGGCCTTCACCTTCGTCCTGCTGAATCTCGGGGACAAGCTCGGCGGTATCATTAGTGGGGCGCTCCTCATCCCCCAGTCCGAGATGTGCATTCTGCGCAGGTGTCCTTGGATATTTCTTGCTAATATACTTGCCGCTGATAGCTGCATCCGAAGGAGAAGGCTCGATGGAAGAATTACCCGTAGGATCGTTGATAGAGAAAACAAAAGGCAGTCGTGCGCCAATGCCCATCTTGAACAAAATTTGGGTGACCTCTTCGATCTTTTCGTAGAACGCCTCGTCTTCTTTACGTCTTTGCTTTTGGCCGGATTTTAGGTCAAGCATGACATCATTAATGATACCTTCGATGTTAGTAAGTCGGCCTCGACCCTCGGGGATCTCGAGATCCAGGTCCTCAATACGTATGACCGCACTATCGCTCTTGACGACTTGTCGCTGCAGATCGTCTACATGGGTAAGCTTCAGAATGATCTTGATGCCTTGTTCTTGGATCTCGCTAGCAGGTTCAATCTGATTGTTGCGAAAGCCACAGTTGTCACAGAAAAAGCTCATGAGTATGATATCACGAAAGAATGGGATCTTGGTTAGAAGCAATCGAGTAGTACCCTGTCTGACTTAGTATGTGCACCCACCACGGGGGCTTAAGACTAACATTCTCTTCGCAGCTCATGCAAAGGCTTTCGATCTCTTCAACAATCTTGACGCGATCATCTTCAGCAGGTTCTTCGTCGAGCTTCATGCCGAGCACTTGCTTGCCAATGGCCGAGAACAGATCATTCTCATCGTTCTGCGCCCGTGTTGACCCGGAGAATTCATTATGAATACGGTCTTCCATGATGACAAAATCGGGTTGAAGTTTAGCTGATGCTGATGATAGTCGTGACAAGAACGAATGTAGCGATATGGTAAGCTGCCAGCAGCCTTGAGCAATACTTGCCTTTCTAACAGTACAGAATTTGGGTGGTCAGGTGTCTGAATCACACGTAAGAAGAATGTGAGTTGGGCGAACGGTGGCGTGATGTGCGTGAATCTGCGTGAGTCTGAACGTGAATCTGAACGTGAATGTGAGTAATGAATGATCAGTGTGGCTTGAAAGGAAATTTCATGCAGCAGCCACTACGGGCCGAGCTGTCACTAGCTCCCGATCTCGGAGTAGTTTAGCGCCACCGCGAACGAACCGCCACCAGCCGTGCTTTTGCAACGCGACTGGTGCATTTTAAGATCCCAACACATTTGGTGCTGTGACAATCGAGCTTGATCCAAAGGACGGTCAGAGTGTGAACGCTTGCCAGTGAGCTCTGCAAGCTGCAAGACCAAAAAGCTCGAGTCCGACACTACTCACTGCTTCCTCATCAACGTTGCAAGATATTTCCAAATGCTTACACCGCCAGTCCTCCGAGAATCAGATCCAGCACAATCGCGAGCTGGAGCATCCAAAGGCTAAAAATCTGGACAACAATAATGAACAGAGTGGGATTCGAACCCACGCGGTTTCCCACTACGGTGGATGAACTGAGGAGCTCTATGTTTACCTAAACGTAGCGCCTTAGACCACTCGGCCATCTGTCCGTGAGCTTCTTCAGAGATATTTAAGTGTATATTATTCCAGTCCTCAAAATCGTAGTTTGAGGAGGAAGATCGAGGAGTGAAATTTTGGTGTACAGCTTTGTCTTGTGGCTAATTTTGTTTAGCGAAGCCTTGGCATTTTCCGATCTTATCTTGACAGGCATGGAACGGTTTCACAATTTTATCAGACATTCTCAATTACCATTCAATGAGACCAGCATTTATTAGTAGGATAAGTTCAACCCGAAAGTCGATTTCAAATTCAATGTTCTTATCTCATTATATTTGAAAGGACTACGACGCTTGGCAATTGAAGATCCAGATATTCCCGTCTTGGGTGAATAATGGCAAGACTTTGTGGAAGCGCCAAAGAGCTGTCCAACGTCGAACTCATACAATAGCCTACCTCCGTAGGGTGTTCCTGCACAATGACTACACCGTCATGCGTTCGAAGTGTGTGTCTTTGTCCAGACGTGACGTGATTTGTTCAGCTGAGGCCTTGCGTACGGGACTTGGCGCTTGCATGCACTTTCACGTCTCAGGGCGCAGGTTTGACCCAATAACGAAGTCGCACGAAGCAATGATGGGCTGCTTTCAAAACGGGCGCCTTCTTGCAGATATGCCTGATGCATACTGTGCAGAATTTTGGGAGGCCTTTCTTATTTTTTTCAACGCTTTTAGCGCTGGATGCAACTCATAGATTGGACAACACAATCGTGGGTTGCAGGCAGAGTGCATTGCAGCTTTCACCTGAGCAGCGCTGTCACGAAAGGTTGGGTAGAGAAAGACTTCTTCTGATTCTTCTGAGATCCCACCTTTCAACCACCTCCCCCTGCATATGGACTAATTCCTAGCTCCACTCAATTGGCCTAGGCGTTGTCGACTCTTCATCCCATAGGGTTCTCGGACACCGCCCATGGGATAATTGGAAGATCATTGTTGCCATATTGATCGCATTTCTTTTTTACCCAGATCTCAAAGCCCAACACCTGTTGTATGATATTTGAACTCCGGGCGTTTTCAGCGCTCTGCTTGATGGCTCTGAATAAAGCTCAACCATCAGAAGAAGGCTCCACCCAGGGTAAAAAACAGTCCAACGCAATCGAGAATTTTCTTCAATTAACAATAACATGTAGCGGAAATCTGCGCTGGATGCACAGTCCAGGCAAGACCCTCAACCATCGAGGGAATTGAGGGCAAGGCTTTCACAGAACCACACTCCAAGTAAACTCCAGAAATGCTAGCATTTCGAAGTCGCTCTTCTAACACTATCAAGTGGGGTGTTGGCTGCCCAGACCTGGCTTGTGATCTCGTCCTACGGCTACGAGGCAGCAAGCCTTCTCAATGGTTCGTGCGATCTTGTGAGGTACATGCCACAAACACTGTCAACACCAGTCTCTATCCAAAGTCCACCCAGTGGCGAAAACATCGATGTTTATATATCAAGCACTTTCATGGACGCCATGGGTTATACCAGTTGCGGCTTTCAAAACATTGCACCGACAGGTCTTTCTACAGGAATCCAAGTAGAGTCTCCTGACTCGCCCTCTACCTTGTCCTCATCGTCATTTCAGCCAGCTTCATCACCTTCTTCCTTCTCGCCGACGCCGTCTCAGCCAGGTGCGGCATCCTCGTCTCCGGTCGGAGCAGCTTCATCTAGCATGGGGACTCAGAGTAGGATAGTCCTTGGAGTGGTGTTACCTATGATTTCCATCGCCTTCATCATATTTGGGAGTCTTGCCATACGCAATGTTCGAAAACGAAGGCTTGCTGCTGCTAGCGCTCACAACACTAATGCCTGGGATGACATACCCTACTTGCAACGCAAATATGAATTGGAAGATGCAGATAGAAGGATCCATGAGCTGGAGACTCAAGAAAGGGTACAGGAGGTTGATGGAGCAGGTACAGCGCATGAGATGCCTGTAAGCTGAATTACTTGTGAGCTCCCTCGCGCAAGAGTAGTAATAGCCATGATTTTCGAGATTTGGAGAACCAGGATGCTTCCACGATCCACTCCTTCGAAGTTCACGCCAATATGAGAAAGAGACTTATGATGTTGAAATCCAGCAAATCTAATTCTGCCGAGGATCAGCCGGTATGGCATGCTTGATATGAACCTCTCTCTTGTTTGTTCTTTATAAAGCGCGACCAACAATTCATGATCATCCGCTCCAGCGACCATGATCGTTGATCCAGAGAATGCCAAAGTAAAGTTCCTAAGCCATGCTGCCCAGCACTACGCCGACAAATCAGCATCCACATCGGCTCATCTGATACTCCAACGGAATACTCACAATCATGAAGCTGCAAAACGGAAGCAGAGCGACCCTTTCCAATCATGTCAAGCTTGCAGCACAATTCTGTTACCTGGTATAGTCTCAGAGGTTCGCACCGAGTCTTCACAATATCCGAACAATCATTTGCGCAAACCGAAGGCCCCAAAAAACGCAAACTTACTGAGAGCTGGGTCAGCAAGAAAATATATCAAGACCACCTGTTTAGCTTGTTATAGGTATGAGAAAGTACCGCTCGAGCCGCTAAAGCCTACAAAAAGGCAGCCTTTGGCGCAACCCGTTACTGGGCTTGATGAATCAGTACTCCCGAGCAATCGCAAACTAGAAAAGCCTTTCAATGCCAATCAGAGTAGTAAGCAGCGCGCCAAAACTCGCAAGCAGGGCGGGCTCCAGACCTTGCTTCAGAAGTCAAGGCAGGATTCAAGCATTCAGGCTGGTACTAGTCTCGGTCTCATGGACTTGATGAAGCAAGATTGACCGTTCGTGATTCGGATACACTTGCTAGGTTCTTTTGCCGGATCTCTTCCAAAATATCCGCCTTCCATTCGGCGAACTGTCGCCGGTGATCTTCGCTCAGATAGTCGACGGCCTCTTGCATCATGGTTCCCAAACCAGGTCGAAGGCTCTCCCCTTCCCCTTCAAGAGGATCCTCATGCAGTCTCCTTTTCGTCGGGATCATTGGGCCGGGGTCATCGGTCTCTGCTTCCGCGTGAGATTCTTCCTGATCTTCGACATCACCGCCACGAAGGCCTAAGGTCTGCATCTGTTCTGGACCTTCACTATTTTCTGCGAGTCCCAGTCCAGAGCCAACCCTGATGTTCTGGAACCAATCCATGTCCACCCATTTGCGGGCAGCGATCAGGCGCAAATGGTCTTTGACAGACAATTCACTGATGCGATCCCGCTCGACATGGATTGGAAGATGTTCATTCAGTACCTCAAGAGCGATAACGATTTGGGTTGAAAGTTCTGTGGGTGCGATCTGTCGCCCAGACAAGCGGCAAGTAACGAAATAGTAGACAGCGGTGATCAACGCGGGCAGCTCTAGGTCCAACGCAGACCCGGGGCCCTCACCTTCGTTTCTCGTGGTTGATAGGATCGAGGAGACACCAGCGTAGATGTGATGTGGGGCTGCTGGTGCTCTCATTCGAGTGCAGAGCTTGCGGATGACTGGCATAGTCCATTGCGGAACGTCTACTCTCCTTGATAAGCGCTGCGACGCATTCCTCCTCGACGACAAAGGCGTCCTTTGCTCTGATCTCCTGGGTGTGTTCGGCTTGGATGACGTAACATTCTTTGAGGGTGATGAATTGGCCCCTGGATTCTGAGCACCATCTCTCTCGGATCTCAACCTAGCCTTTGAATTGGCACTCAGCTGACTGTCAAGATACTTATGCAAATGTTGATAGGTCCTTGGTGGGCATGGTGGCCGAGGCTCAATGTTGGGAAGCGAAAGACGTTGTTTCAGCCTTCACAGATAAGCCATTTCATAGTGGCTACGGTACCATGTTTAGACCGACCTTTCGCAGGCCAGATGGGCACAGGCATAAGTTCTTGCAATTTCCTCCTCAGCTTTCAAATTGCTCGCCTTGTTACGTGATTGAGCAAGGAGTGAAGTCGCTAGATTGACAAGCTCAGGAGGCAAGGGGCCGGATATTGTAGGGACCAGACCATGAAGAGCTTGAACGATGGCTCTATCCATCTTGCTCGTTGGAAGACGAACTAGGCGCCGGCATCCCACCTCTCGATCTGATACTGACAGACCCCCAGAGACCACTTGACGCGTCCTCCAATTGACGCGAACTGCTTCACCCGACGTTTACCCGGTGGATGCAACTTCCAGCATCTCGGCCACGGGTTCTATGTTTGGATGAAAGCTGGCAAAATCTACCATAGGGAGCTTTGGCCTTCCCAGTCGCGTATTCAGTATGGTCCGCCCGATTCTCTTCATCGTGCTCAACGGTTGCGTGTGAGGCGAGCATGACGATCGAGTTATCAAACAATGAGGATAGCTGTCGAAGGCTGCGTACGTCAGCCTGGCTCTATGCTCAGTCTGTCGCTGATAGATGACAGGGTCATGGTACCTTGCACGCCATCTACTCCTCCATCAAAAAGTCATGCCAGGTTAATGGCTGGACTGGCATCGATCTTCTCATCATCGGCGGTGATTTCCAGGTCAGTACTTGGCATTGACAGCTTTCTGGCTTGGGTATTTGACAGTATCAGGCAGTCCGCAACTCGTATGATCTCAACTGCATGTCCGTGCCTCCAAAATATCGATCCATAGGCGACTTCCACGAGTATTATAGCGGCAGACGCACAGCACCATACCTCACACTCTTCGTTGGGGGAAATCACGAAGCCAGCTCTCATCTGCAGGAACTCTACTATGGAGGCTGGGTTGCTCCCAACATCTTTTATTTGGGGGCGGCCAACGTCCTACGATTTGGAGACTTGAGGATTGCGGGCTTAAGTGGGATATGGAAGGGCTACAATTACAACAAACCGCATTTCGAGAGGCTTCCCTACAACGCGGATGATGTGAAGAGTGCATACCATGTACGAGAGATTGACGTGAGGAAGTTGTTGTTACTGAGGGATCAGGTCGATGTGGGCCTCAGCCATGATTGGCCGAGGGGCATTGAGTGGAAGGGAGATCATCAAGCGCTGTTCAGGAAGAAGGATCTTTTCGAAGCGGACGCAAAAGCTGGGACGCTAGGAAGCTCTGCCGCAAGATACGTGATGGACCGGTTAAGACCACCGCATTGGTTTGCAGCCCATCTGCATTGCAAATTCGCTGCCGTGGTAGACTACAGCCATGAGGAGACGAATGGCCAATCGCGAATTGGGGGAGAGTTCAATGGGAGCTTGGATGGGTCCAACGAAGACTCTACAATACGAGCAGCTCCTTCTGCGCCGGTCAAGAATAGTGACGAGATTGACCTAGACCTGGACATGGATGAAGAAGCCGACGACCTGATACCTGCCCCATCTACCAATTTGTTTGCAGAACGAACGCACGCCTCACCCACGGCCAAACCAGTTGAAGAACAACCCTCCACTGCTCCACCCACCGACCTCAGTACCCAATCCCATCCCACGGACCACCAACCCCATCCAACCTCCTCCGTCCCCGACTCCCTCCGCGCCCGCCTGCCCGCCTCATTCACCCGCCCCGCATCCCCACCACCAATCGTCCCCCTCCCCCACCCCGCCACCATCACCAACAAAATCACCAACTTCCTCGCCCTCGACAAATGCCTCCCCCACCGCAACTTCCTTCAAATCCTCGACATCTCTCCCCTCCGCACCGCCATCCCGCCTTCCCCCCTAAAACTCCGCTACGACCCTGAATGGCTCTCCATCCTCCGGGTCTACGGCAGCCACGATCCGCATCTCCCTTCCCCCCAAAATCTGGGTGAAGCGGCGTATCTCCCGCTGATTGCTAAGGAACGGGAGTGGGTGGACGCGAATCTTGTGGCTTCGTCGGAGGAGGAGGAGGACAAGGATAGATTGGACGTGCCCCTCAATTTCGAGATCACGGCACCGCCATACGATGGCGCGGATATACGCAGTGTGGGGACAGAGCAGCCGAGGGAGTATAGCAATCCGCAAACCAAAAAGTTCTGTGAGATGCTTGGGATCAAGAATTGGTTCGATAATACGGAGGAGGAGAGGGAGGAGTTTAGGAGAAAGAAGGGGGAGGTGCTTGAGGTCAAGAGTGGGGAGGGACGGGGATGGAGTGGGGGCAGGGGTAGAGGTGGTGGTGGAAGAGGCGGTGGGGGAGGTAGAGGTCGCGGTGGCGGCGGCCGCGGGGGGAGGGGAAGGGGGAGAGGGTGGCGGTGATGAGGGTTTTACTTCTGGTGACGACGGGCGTCACACTGACTAGCTAGATCAGTGCCCCAGCGCCGGAAAATGGAAGGATCGCATACTTCGCTTCTTCTGCAGCACACAACCACTAAACGGCTTGGACTCCCTGATACGGGGTCAGCTAGAGAGGAGAGACCTCAAATCTCCCTCCCTCCCCTCACGATAAATATCAGGAGCAAGATGGCTCACAGAAGACCTTGATGTAGTATTGACCTCCTTGAAGATACGTATCTCTCTCTGAAATGCCACCACCTAGCTCGAATAGAACCAATCAACGCCCCCCCCCCCCCCCCCCCCCCCCCTCCCCCCCCCCCCCCCCAACCCCAACCCCCCCCAACCCCCCCCCACCCCCCCCCCCCCCACCCCCCCCCCCCAAACCCCCCCACCACCCCCCCCCCCCCCCCCTCCTGCCTCTTGTCCCCCTGTATCCCTTTCCTTCAAAGTTATGCAAAGATTTTCCGCAATGAGTATGCGTGTATATTCCCCCTCCCTCGCAATGTCCGACCCTGCGAACACAAGAGAAGAGAAAGAAAGATCTCCCCCTGCTTTTCGCCTTTTTCGCCCCGTTCTGCCATGATGAAGATGATATATTGGTATAGGAGCGAGCGCCATCGCTTTCCGGTCAAATGGTCCTTTCCTTGAACGATGAATGCAGCCTTCAAATGAGTTTGAAAAAGGAAAAGAGATGGTCGGTCCCAACGCGTGCGTCTCTCTCTGTTCTCTCAGACACAGGCGGTGAGAATATGAAGAACTTTGTTTCGGGACCTCTTTTGTGTGTCGTCTCTCTAATCGTCATCGATCACAATAGCCCCGTCGCTCCCGCCTTTGTCCTCGATCACCATCGTGGAGTTGTCGTTGAGATGAAGATCGCCCATTCGCTGCATCTTCCCCTTTTTGTTCGGGGTGGAGTCGAAGGAATCGTCTGTTGGGGAGGCGGATCGCTTCCGCTTCGTCGTTGAAGGTGTGGTCGCGTGGCCGTTTGTGGTGGTGGTTGTGGTGGTGGTGCCATTGGTGAGGGGCGCGGCAGCGGCTGGTTTGGGTTTGCGAGGGATGGTGATAGTGGTGGGGAGGGAGATGGGGGGTTGGTCTGCGGGGATGGATGTCTCGGAGATGGAGAGCGAGAGGTTGACGTGGGGGTCCTCGTCCTCGTCGTCGATGATGGTGAGGAAGCTATCCGCCTTGACGCCTACGTCGCTGAACTTCTTGAGTAGATTATCGTCGAGGTCGGGGTCGTAGAGGGTGCCGGCTTCGGAGTTGATGGTCAATTCGTTGGTATAGCCTAATTGCTTCTTCAGGATAGTCTGAACCAGATCGCTGAGAGTGGCTCTCGCAGGGTCGATGGTCAATCTGGCGGAGGTAACGCCGCAGATGGTGCAATTTGGATTCGGGGGCTTGAGGGTATCGCTGTTGATGACCCTTGCGCCCGAGCGCTCCAGGAAGACCATCCGCGCCTTGCCGAGATCTTCACGCAACACTTTGAAAGCCTGCATGACACACAATGCGGCGGTCATGGCATTGGTGGTCGCGATGGCGGGGATGATGTTGCCGGCCATCTGCTTGATGTCGAATTTCGATTTCGGCTCAATGCCGAAGATGATAGAGCGGAGGTTGGCGCTAGCGGTGACGAAGTCGAGGGTGTCTTCGTCGTCTTTGTCGAAGGCGAGGACGGGCGGTGGAGAGGTAGCGTTGTCTGCAACTGAGGCTTGCGATTGCCTGAGGCGATGGCTGAGGCGGCGCATGCTGTCGCAGAAGACGGAGAAGTTCTCCGCTTCTGTCCATGGGCGCTGGTCTTGGGATGCTTTGGTGGATGGGATATTCGCGGAGGCTTGGGTAAGGGCGCTGAAGTCCAATGGATTGGGGCGTTTACGAGTCTTCCACATATCTTCCATACTCCTTAATCGGTTGATGTCGTTTGTAAATACTTTTTCAAACACCTTCCGGGGAAATTCCTCAGATCCCATTGACTGGCGTATACTATTGAGCGCTTGAGACTCTTGTCTTAGGTTCTCTATCTCTTTGGCTGGAACGTTGTCAGCTTGATGAGCATACTGTATGGTTGCGAGGGTCTCACAATTCTCAGAATCTTCCGAGTGGTCTAACTCCGGTGCTTCGTCTTCACTGGTGCCAAATATTTCACTTGAAGATGTCAGTCTGATCGATACCAGAGAGCAAGTTCCGCTCACGTGAATAGATAACTCTTGCCCCATACTATGCAATGTATTGGTTGGCTTGGTGTACTTCTTATCGTACAGACAGGGAATGTTTTGGGCACTTCTTTGGTGTTGCAGTCGTAGCATTCGGTTTTGCCCTGCGCTTCTCAGTCAAAGTTCCTCTGAACGGACGTCTGACCTACCTTGATGATGACCTGCACCTGGCCGTTGAAGCCTGTAGTCCCACTCTCGATCAGCGGTACACTTGCCGCTAGGCACATTTTGTTCACATGTCGTCGCGCATCGAGATTATCAAGGGCGTTGAAGACTAGATTGTATTGCTGAAACCAATCGATGTTGAACTGCGGATCTTTGATATTGGCATGATGCGCCTCGAGCTTGACATGAGGATTGAATTTTGCGGCGCTTTCTTTCGCGACCTGTGGTTGGGCGTTGTGAGTTATAGCTTGACTGGCGCTCATGAAGATCATACCAGAGCTTTTGACTTTTTGATATGTTCATGTCTGAACAGGAATTGACGATTGAGATTGCTGAGATCTATGGTGTCGAGGTCGACGATGTGGATCTCACCGAAGCCGGTGAGCGCGAGATTTTTCAAAAGCTCACATCCAATCCCACCGGCACCAACAAGCAGTACCCGCGACTACCATCAAAGGTGAGTGACATCAGATGGTAATAGGGTGTGGCTCGCCTCACCTCCTTGATCTTCTTATGAAGCGATCCAAGGGATTGCGATGCGAATCGATCTCGTGTCATGATGGGCCAGCTGTTGTCATATGCAACGCATGCAACGCATTGCAAAAATGTTGAGTAGTATGTTACACGAGGGGAGAAGTAGAGAGAAGGTACAAAGAAAGACCAATAGGAGACGAGGGTTGATACTTAGGTCTTGATGATGTTCATCAATTCATAAGCGTTGATTTGGCGCGCGGACTTCTTGCGGCGGTACGATTAATTCAATTGGTTGACACTAAACTAGCGTGGCATAACTTGCATATCAGCTAAGCTCGCTTGGCTTGTTCCGACTTCCGAGTCCGTCATCGCTCAACTGGCGCTATCATTCCTATCACATTTCTTTCTGCTTATTTTCATAATCGGTTATCAATCTTTCTTCGTAGGATCGGCTTTGGGTGGTGTTTGGACCTGCTCGCTTTTTTGACTTGCTATCTGCCTCAGTCATTGGATCCCAACAGTGGGCAATCGCGTTTAGATCAAGGAACAAAAAAAAGTTTTCGGGTTTCCAGGCACATTCGAGTCTTGTTGTCTTTCTGCCTCGAGTCCTTGCTTCGCAGCAATCTTACTTTTCTCAAAGAAGGAAATGTCCGACAGTGAGCCAGATGAAGATCTATTAGAGCTGTTGAGAAAAAGCCTAGGTCTCAATGGTAATGAGCATGCTCCACCAAGGATCAAGGTCCTGGAAGACGCAGAACATATATACAGCAATGCAACGGATGTTGCAATCGACATGCGGGGAACCAAGGATGCCGCCACAAAGATACAGAATATGATGCAGGAGAAAGGTTACAGCACGCGAGTCTGGAGTCTTCAGGAGTTACATCCCAAGGCCAAAGACTGCAATACCGTGGACTTCATCTTCCTCATGGATCTCCTCAATTTCAGCTTTTGGTCGTCGAGCCTGGTGCCAGACGAGGCCTATGCTGTCGAATATCGTGGTAAAGTCTGGAGTGGATATTGGAGTCTGGTGGCCGCGATTCAACGAGCGTTGGAAGATGATATACCGATCACGACACCTTCGTTTTGGAATGATGAGATTGCATGTAGCGACGAGATGCTGAGGAAAGTCTTTAGATCCTCGACCTTGGAGCAAATGCCCATGCTAGAGGAGAGGATACAATGCTTGCGGGAGGCTGGGAAAGTCCTCTGTAGTGTACGTCTCGTTCGCTGGATTTTTTGAAATACCTTAGACATACCGGGCTGACGTGATACAGCAATTTGACGGGAGCTTTGTCAATCTTTTGGAGGAAGCCAATGGCTCTGCAGCAACCGTCGTGGATCTTCTTATCAAAGACTTTCCATCTTTCAATGACGCCCATTACTTCGAAGATCAAACAATTCGCTTCCACAAACGTGCCCAGATTCTCGTGGCAGATCTGTGGGCCTGCTTCGAAGGCGAAAGCTACGGTTTCTTCTCGGACATCGACCAAGTCACAATGTTTGCAGGTAAATCTCTCATGAGACCGAGATCATTGGACCTAGATGTCTAACCAAACGGTGCAGACTACAGAATACCACAGATGCTCCACACGCTCGGCTGCATCTCCTACGCTCCTCCCCTCGAATCGCACATCAGACACCTTGAACCCATAAAAAGCGGTCATCCATGGGAGATCCAATTACGGGGTTGTAGCATCTGGTGCGTCGAACTAATCAGGCGGGAGATTCTGCGAGATCATCCGGATCGGCACATCAACGCCATACTCATAGACTTTTTCCTGTATGACACCATTAAGGAGATGGAAGCGCGTGGTGCAGATATTATACCCCATCATAGAACTAGAAGCATCTGGTATTAGACATCACTTGTAATGACACGATCAACCTTGATTACGAAGAGAGTCGCGCCTTGTCAATCGTTCGGGTGGGTACGTTGCCGGCTGGGCTTAAACAGATGACACTCGAGAAGCTTCGCAAGTTTGAAAAGTTTTGTAAAGATATTTAGACTAAGCATGTACATTGTAAGCGAGTAGCACCATCGACATCATGCAGTCGCGTCCGACGCAGCCTGAACGGGTGAACTGAGACTCTGCAGTATCACCGTCGCATTCGCCAAAGCACTGTTGAGGTCGTCCCCAAAAGTTGCATCGTCGTCATACCACGTGCTCTCATCGTCATCCACCGTTACGTCGACAGTATCGGAGCTGTTGTTGGTGGCGCCGGTCTGCCTGCGATGACGCGATCTCCGAAGGCCGCCCTCGCCCCCGGGGAACTGAGTGCATTTGGCCACGACAGCTGCGTGGATGTTAGCGCGGGCTCAGTCTGCCACGTTCTCGGTGGATGGCCAAGTTCTGATGCGGGAGGGGACTTACTGGCAGAATGGAAGGCGTAATTATTGGGATTATTTAGTTGATCGGCCGCGGACAATTGTATGCATTGATTGATGCCGTAGACCTCGTTATCACCGCTCGGGCGAGGCTGGTATTTGTGCACCAGCTCGTGGATAATGGTGGACTGCTTGTTGTAGTTGATTCTCAATTGGCCAGGTCTGATGGAATTGCCATTGGTAAATGCCGTCTCCGCTCCATTGACCTGGGGGCAGTCGGAATTGCTAGGGTAATCGCCATGGTCCGCATCGAAGAAGCGCGGACAGAGCAGGATGTATTCCGTGTTCGCGTTTGTCCCCGCGATGTAGTTCTTCGACGAGCACAAGCTGATCGCTTGTTCGAGCAGAGGATTGTCGTTGTTGACGCAGACAAAGGATGGTTTCTTGACAGCACGACCGTTCACACTGCTGTCGCTCGCGCCGTCGTTTATATCTTGATAGATATCCGAGACAATAGTTGCCGAGTTGGTGGAAAACCACGTCTTGAAGCCGTAGGGAGATGCGGTGCCCAATTCGGCATCGGGGATGATGTTGTTCGTTAGTGAAATGCCAATCTGCTTGAACAAAGCTTTCATTGCTGCGCCCTGATCGGGTTCGCAACCGAGGAAGAAGTAGGGTCCATTCCAGTAGATGTCTTTACCAAACTGCTGCTGCGCATGAGCAAGGTGTCCGAGGTGAGCAGCCGCTGCCAGAGCGCTCAATAGTAACGAGAAGGATGTCATTTTGGCAAATTACGAGGCTGGAAATGGCTCAAAGTCCCAGAGCAAATATAGCATGAAGAGGGAAATCCGGAATGCTCTTCTTCGTTTATAACGTAGACTATACTTTCGTACGTCTCAGGTACAGGCACAGTGATTGTTACACATTTTCATTTACGGCCCCGAGATCTCAAGGCATAGCAAGGTTTCTTCCTGACATAGTGAGGCAATAGCTGTTTAAGGAAGAGATTCGAAACGGATATTTCATAATGAAAAGCTAGAATCGCAAGCTACAAGAAGAGACTCACAATATCTGTTGCTAGCCGTTTCGCATCGGGCCCGAGGATCGCTATATCAAAGGACCTGACTCACTAAGCCCCAAAACGGGGGTACATGCATTGCTTCTCCCTTTTACTTGAAACGAGGTAGAACGGTAGAGGCCATCCGCTATAAGCGAGCCGCTCTGCCGTCAATGGTGTGGTGGTTTCAGCCCCCCCGTCCTGAAAAAAGGCCCGAAGACAAAAAGAATTTATGGAGCAGTAAAATTAAGAACAACGACTACCCACCTCAAAATTAAAGCCGTTTACTACATCTTTGGTGTTCAGGGGAAATGACGTCAGGTGTTATTCCTTCGGAATAAGTTGGTCTTGGGGGATTAGAGATCACGTTCGACTCAATATGACCAGAATATTGTGCGCCATTTGATGGAATGCCATCACGAGGTTGATTCAAGGAGGTCTCGATTGACGCGGTTTTCACATCAAGACGGCTGGGCATCAGCTCCATAGCAAAGTCAGAGCTTAGCCAGATGGAAAATCAATCGCATAGGGAGGAATAAGCCTCGACATGATGCTACGTTAAGCAGCACCAAACAGCAGGATCGGTGATGCGAATAGTGGACAATCATTCCTGCTCTGAATCGTCACAGACAATGATGAGCTCGCACAAGACAAGATAATACACAAGGAACTTTCGTCGCGTTCAGAAGATCTTCAACTTCTCTTTTTGGACGCGACAGATCAATTCTCCCCCTTGCACATGCATGAACAAGCAACCCTTTGACCGATTTGCGTACCTCACGTAGCCCCACTCTTCAACCTTCCAGAAGAATATAAACCCCATATACGGCTTCCCATCATGCTACCCCACCGCCTCCCGCTCCTCCTCCTTCTCCCCCTCCTCACCCCCCTCACCTCCTCCCACGGCTCCCACGAGCAAGCCCCCATGCTCTCCCCCGAAGACGCCTCCGACTGGGCAACCCGCCACATGGCGGAAGAACACCACATCGGCAACCTCGACCCTTCCGCCTTCTTCCAGCTGCACGACTACGATTCCAGCGGCGTGTGGACTGTCAAGGATATACGCAGGACCTATGGCTTGGATGACGAGAGCGCGAGGGAGGTGACGGAGCAAAGGAAGGGAGAGGTGGTGAGTGGGGTGTTGGGGATCTTTGATCGGGATGGGGATGGGGTTGTGAGTAAGGGGGAGTGGATGGATGGGTGGATGAAAGAGGGGAAAAGGTTGCCGGATTTCGGGGTACGTGTTATTTCTATTCTTGGGTTGTTGGGACGGGGCGATGGGGGATGATTATTGGGCGGGTCTTCATCTTTGAGGACTGGGAATGATGTGACAAGGAGGCTAACAGAACTGTTTGCCAGACTGGACCGGGACATCATGGAGATGACGAGTATGAATATGAGATACACCACTTCGAGAAGTTTCATGATGAAAGTAAGAGCCCTTTGTCTGAGTGACGTGCTCTGTTCGGAAGACTGACGATTGATCCAAGATACGAGAGAAGAAGATCTCACCCATCCAGAAGACATCGAGCATTTTCGGAAACACGACGAGATGGATGCGGCAGCAGAACGGCAGGAGATGTTGGATCGGATGCAGATTGTGGAACAAAACATTCCACAGAAATTCAGAAGGTACTAGATTACATACAGAGATAGATTGGGTCATGACGCTGGCGTCTTGACCGGTATGATCGCAATATCAAGCACACAGTGAATCACGTGCGGCGAATATGACTTGACCCGCTCCAGGTGCTCGCACTCCACTTTCCGTCCATGATTTGGGCCATGCACTTGCGTGACCAGTTGCTCGAATTCCTGCACGATTTCAGCCTGCCTGCTCTCGATGCCGTTCTTCGCAATGTTCTCATGAGCGTGCACCCAGCCTCCTTCTGCGGGATCTAGCGCCTTGACTGCCGTCTCCCAACTCTGCTGTGAGCTGGGTAGAAAGCCACAATTGACGTGTCGAACCGGCCAGATGAAGCTCCTAAGCCTCCTCAATCTTTCTGACGCGTGCTCGTTGGACTCGGCGAAGACGCTCAGCCTCGATTGGCGTAGGTCAGCAGGGTCACGGGGCCCCCGTCCCTTTCCGAAGACATTCACTCGCCATCCATTCTTTCCCAAACCTTTCGCCCCTCGGTATAGGGCTTCAATGCTCCACGGGTTGATCTCCCAGCACAGCACATTCTCCACGTCGGCTTTGGCGTAGCTAAGCGCAAAATAACCTATTCCAGCATACAGATCAACGGCAGATGTCTTCCAAGTCGCACAGCCCAATCGCTCCGGTTTCAAAGTGGGCAAGTTGAGTATGCGGGCTTTTTCCGACTGGTTGCCACGGGAAAACATCGTATATCGTGGGGCCCAGGTCTGAGCAATACCATTCTGAATTGCTGTACACCAGAAAGCCTGACCAAAATCCGCCTCGTTTGGATGGTGAAAGGGCGAGAGCTGTGGTCCAAAGTCGCCATGAACGGGATGGAAATTGGCAGGCGAGCGTAGAATGTTCGGATTCGAGTTTGACCCGTGATCAAGGGAGTTGTGCGAATCCGTCAGCGAAGCCGGGATGGGTCCGTTCAATGCTATGTGTGTAACTTGAAACGTCTGACACAGTAGAGGATACAGCGAGTCTGCATGTTGGATGAGTATTTCAGAGATCGTTGACGGCCATTTCGCAAAGAGGTCTGACGAAAGCTGAAGTAAAGGCGGATAGATCGTATAGCCCGAGGGAAAAATTCTAGTTTTCTGTGATATCGGGAGCTCCTGCATTCCGGCGTGCAGTCGTTGTAAAGCTTCTCCAGGAAGAGCCTGCAGCCATTCTCTCAGAGCACGATGTAGAATACTTCCACGGTTCGGTGCAAGCGTACTTGAGAAAGCGATAAGATCAGGACATTTACCCGGCGTAGGATCCTGAGCTGCGTCGTTGGACTGTGCACCGTTGTTGCCTTGAGGATCGTCGTTGAGCCCCATATCTCCACTTTAGAAATTCCACTTCGTGATCAACTACCTTATCGAAGAACTCACTATCTGGCCTGGATGATTGAGTAGTCTTTGAAGCTCTGAAATGCGATGTCCGTTCTGCAAGGATCTCAAGAAAGGGGAAGACTGTTCACTATCGCCAATGTATGCACACAGAAGCAAGGCTGGCAACCGTTGCCCAACTATATATAAATTATGGGTTGAGTTTGCAATCTCGTCAAACACTCTGTTCGGATTGTGTTTTGCTAATTCAGAGCCTTGAAAGTTCGATGGCCAAACAAATTATCGGAACAATCAGTCTATAAGTGTACTGTGTATACATACCGTTTGACTCGCATTTTGCCAACGCTGGTTTGTAGCCCATGTTACGGTATGTCCATTTGCTGCCCGATCAAATTATCAGATGAGCAATCTCATGCTTGAATCATCAGTTTGAGCTTTGGGCGGGCTATCAAACTGATAATTTGCAGCTTTGATAGTTCATCTGAGCGAATCACCAGACTCTTCTCCCCTATTCTAGCCCCAAATAGCAAGAAGCCATTGCCAGCGAGTCTGAGAAAGGTCTCTGGTCACTTGCGAAAAATATTGACAACGAAATCTTCGAATTCATGCAGAGAAGTGGCGCACTGACTCATTGATACTCCTCGGCGAATCATCGGCAAAATAAACTCACTTTCTTCCTCCGTCTTCGTTGCCATCATATAACCTTAGCCACGATCGCTTTCTTGCAAACTTGCTGTCACATGGTATGTAATGTGGGTCAGCAGTTGTAAAACAATAGAATGGACGAATGCTTTTCCAATTCCTATCTTCTAATCGTTGTTCGCTATATGAGAAAAAACAATGCTGCCCCTTTCTGCTTCCAATAAAGCCAAAATCCAATCGAGAGCCTCTCTCCCACATTCATCTCCCCTCTCCATACAAGAATCGGATAAGAACGAGCAATCGATTTCCAACCTCAAAAAGACCGACATCCCTCATGAAAACCCACTCTCTGAAGCCCCTTTATCCCCCCTTCCTCGGACATCTCTTCACAAAACCCTTTCCCTCCATTTTCCTCCAACCACCAAATTCTCCAATCCCCTACCTCTTCCTCCCCACTCCCCTCCTCCCCTTTCCAGCAGGAGGCGCCGCAGTCGATGCCGCCCCCGTCGGCAGCACAGGCGGATCCGTATTCGTCGCCCCCGCCGCATCACTAGCAGTGTTCGGCACGGCATTGTACCCAGCGTAGCCGTAGATGTAACTCGAGCTGGGCCCCGCGGAGGGGGGCGGGGGCGAGTAGGGCCCCTGGCCGCCTTGGCCGCCGGGGCCGCCGTTGCCGGTGGGGCCGTTGGGGCCGTCGTAGGGGACGATGATGGCGCCGTCCTGGCAGGAGGTGCCGGCTTCGACTTGGCCCATGGAGATGAGACCGCCTGTTGTGGTTTTGTGTCAGTTTCGTCGTTCAAATCCCTGAAGCCTATGTGTTTGGGTATGGCATTTTTTGTTGGGGGTTTTTTTTTTGGAAAAGTTGTGCAAATGAGGGACGATGTGGGGGGCAAATAGTAACAAGGAGAATGGCATAGCAACAGGGGTGGAAGGAGGAAAAGCTCGAGACCACCTCCCCAAACCTTCCTCTCCAAGGCAAAAGATTAGATGATGACGGGACGACTAGGACTCACCATGATCACATCTATACCACGTAGACCCACTCGCCCCACACACAATCGCCCCCTCCTGGTCACAGTACCCCGCATTATCGGACGCGATGTGCCCAATCAGCGAGCTCAGGTCCGCCGGCAGGAAACATGTCGTCCCCGCGGCGGTGTTGCCCATGAAGATATAGCGGGTCCCGCCATTGACGTCGTTGCCGTTGTCCGAGGCGCACTCGGCCCACTCGCGGGCCGAGGGGCAGTAGAAGGCCCCCTGGGTACAGGGCAGGTCGGGGAGGTGGGGGTAGGGCGAGTTGGTCGGGTACCAGGTCGCGGATGGGGAGGCGGAGGCGGCCGAGGGGGGGCTGGATACGACGGCGGACATGATGGGGGAAGACGGGGGGGCAAGAGGGAGGTTGATGGAGACGGAGAGAAGATTGGGATTGGGGTAGGGGGTTTGTCTGGCGGGGAGAAGGCTGGTGAGATGTTAAAGTTTGCTCTTCTGATGATAGAGATGTGACTTTTTGTATTAGGAAAGGACAGATATGGTGACAGGGAACGCGTACAGGTATCTCTCTGAGCCTTGACTCGATAGCAGCGAGTAGAACGACCGTGTGATACTCAGGATATCCTGCCCAAGTACGTATGACTTGTAGTGAGTGTGGGCTTCAAGCACTGCGGAGGTTGAAGGTTTTTGCCAATGAGCAAGGATATCGAGCAAGCAGAGAAACAAGAAGTCGATGCAAAGAGCAGCCTCCGCTTCATATACGAGGGCAGTAGGGAAGGATGGTGGAGGAATGTTCGCCCAGCCTCACCTACCAGGTAACGCGATAGCACGTGAAGTTGATCGGTCCAGCCTCTCAAAACGCTGCATACCTGCCAATTTACCCCCTGGCAACGCGTGGAGACGCGTCTCCTGAGAGATGAAGAATGTCTCAGATAGGATGAGGTGGAGGCTGGATGAAGTGAATGATGCTTCCTGCCTCAAGGGCGGTAGAACCCCAGTATATCGGACGGGAGTGCTGGATACCGATGCCTACCTCTAATTGCCAACCTGTGGAAGACGTCCGGACCGTACTCAAAAGATAGCTCAACATCCGAAGGAGTATATTTTTGTGCTCGCTACTAAAGCTTTCGTTCATTATAGAGACAGTCAGTCAAGTCGGAGGGAGTGGTCATCGTCAGTCGTACAAAAGCACCCTACCCCTGATCCCCAAGGAGCCCGCCAAGTCTTGACGCGTCTTGCGCCTTTCGGCTTTTGGAAGCTGAATTCTGTTAAGGCGCGAGAAGTCTCTGACATATCGCCCAAGTTCCAACGCAAGTATCCTCGTGGGGTGTCGGTCTCATCTGCATACAAAGCCAGGCTATCTTGCCATCAGGCCAGCCATCATCTCCTGCTCTTACTGCTCTCTTCACTCCCATGATGGCCCTGATCCTCTCCGTCATGATGCAGAGTCACACTGTTGAACTCCTCGAATGGATCTGCCATCTCTCCTTTTGGGGTGGCCAATCCGCTATCCAATGGCACACCCTTCAGCCCGGTACCAGGTGGTCCTAACAACCCATCTTTCGTGACCCCGCCTTTCCCAACTAGAGCTCCCTCGCCGACAGCTTTGTCCCCCTTTTTCAAGCTATCAGTATTGATGGTCAATCCATTACCCATATCGACGCTGCTTTGGCTCTCCTTGACGTTGCGGAAATTCAAGGTATCAATGGCGCGGCCTTGGTGTGGAATCATTGGTGGCTTCATGTGGCGAAGCAGAGCCCACTGAGTAGTGCGGAAGAAAGGATGAGTCTTGACGTCTGATGCGCCTGCGCGAGAACCAATGCGTCGAAGCTCGTCTTTGATGAGGAGTTTGCGAATAAGAGATTTGCAGAGGCTGATAAGAGGATTAGCTAGATGAGAGGATATCGTTGCCAGGGTAGAGTAGGAGTACGGGAGGGCTTACTTTGATATCTGTGGCGCACCAGAGTGCTCAGGGAAAGGGACATCATCTCTCAGGATATTAGCGAAGGTCTGATTGCGACTCTTCCCTTTGAATGGGGTCGTCCCATAAAGCATCTCATAAACCAGTATTCCTAACGTCCACCAATCGACGGCGCTGGTATGACCGCATCCTTTGATAACCTCGGGAGCAATGTACTCCTCGGTACCCACGAAAGAGTTGGTCCGAAAATTAGCGATGCAAGACTTGGTGTCTATGGTCGGGAGTGAGGTGGATGTCGCGCCATTGCGGCCGACTATCATCGTTGGAGCGCCGCCAGGACCCGACTGTTTCGAGAGATCAAAGTCTGATAACATGATATGTCCTGACTGGTGAAGGAGGATGTCTGGTTCGATTAGCGTAATTATCCCAGAGTCACAAAAGCAAGCGATTGCATACTTTCTGGTTTTAGATCACGGTATATGAAACCCATGAGATGGAGGTATTCGAGGGCAGCCGTAACTTCGCCAGCATAAAATCGTGCGTCATCCTCAGGGATGCATTTTCCGGGTCGTGTCTGAAGTGCTGTTTGATTGTCAGCCCACACGCGTCTTGATGTTGAAGTTGAACTGACCTCTGAAGAATTCTCCACCGCTGCAGTATTCCATGCATAGGTAGAGATGATCTTCGGATTGGAAGGAGTGGTACAGAGTGACTATGAAAGGGTGATTGCTTGTTGCCAGGATCTCCTGCTCCGCTAACGCTCGCTTGATCTTGTTTCGCTTGATCATCTCCTTCTTACTGAGTACTGGCGTCCGATCAGTATCTTGGCCGACCAGAGAGGTTGGGTAGCCTACCTTTCATGGCATATAACCTGCTAGATCTCTTCTCGCGCACCAAATAAACCTTCCCCACATCGCCTTTCCCTATCAATTTGATCTTGTCAAAACTGCCAGGCCCGACCTCGACTTCTCTGACTTTGATGGAGTTCGAGCTATACGTGCGCCGGAAAGCGATCGAGTTCCGTATCTGTCCAGGAGATGGCAGTGTACCGTCTGGGTTCGGAACAGGTAACAGATGGCCCTTGGGATGATCCATCATGCCAAGTGTATCATCATTCGGATCATGTGCTAGAGGCTCCTGACACATATCTGCTGTTGACGGCCTGTCGTCGTTGTTCGTCTTGGAGAACAAGCCTTGTGCGTTTGGCGCAGATGCCACTCTCCGTAGTTTTCTCGCTAGCTCTTCTTTTCCTGCTGCTGTCGCCTGGTCATCTGCACCACTTACGGCTTCGATTCCGGCATTCTTTGGGGTGTCCGGGGGTGATGGAGGGACGCTGGTGTCGTTGTGATGCCTCAGGGCTGGAGGTCCTTGATGTGTAAAGTATGGGTTTGCCACAGCTGTTGGGGACATTCCATTCTCCAATGGGTCACCCTCACTAGCCACTGTCGTAGATCTGCTGCGGTTCTTGCCTCCAAGGAAGCGCGATTGCCTGAAGGAGCTCTTCTCAGGTTTGGGTGTTGGGAGCCCATGGTTGTTCAGATGATTGCCAGAGCTGTTGATACGGAAGAAGTTCCGTATTCTCTGAGGGAGGTGAGTGGAGCCGTTGGTGTGCTTGGAGGAGTTGGACAGGTCGGAGAAGTTGCGCTTGTCCAGCTTCTCTGCAGGCATTGTGGCGGTGTGGGAGGAGGAGCTGAAGAGCTGTGTCATTCTGGTGTTACTGGAGATTGCTGAGATCTACACATGAGGTAGGAGCGTGAACCGTTACGGCGTGCTTCTCGTGCGAATTCGTTGAAGTCGTGGAGGAATGTAGATCAATGCGGAGGTAAGGCCATGACAGGTGCGGGGGGCTGTGGTGCAAGGTACGATCAATGAGTGTCTTCGAGGAGCATATATCCGGCTAAACTCGATGACCGCGTTTAGATCAACACAATAGATCCGAGTTGTCAAATTGGTCAGTCAAATGGAGAATCTCAGCAGAACTTGTTCGAGGATGAAGGTACTCAGGTACGGAACGCTCGTATCGTATCGGTTTGCTCACTAATGCTTTCTACAAGGGGAGTCCTGATCCCGTTAAATCGCCCCATAAAAAGGGTCTAGACTAGTTTTTAGGCCGCATCGCCCGCTCCGAGAGCCAAGGAATTGTGGGCGTGCAGGGCGGTGGCAATGCCCGAACGCTTACCCTGAGTCCCTGAGCAACGTCAGGGGGTATCAGCTTTGTGACGAACGATGAGATCTATTTGTACCACTTCCTCGTTTGCTCAGTGTTGTGACATGAAGACTTATCAATTCAAGCTCCAATCAAATGACTGCCACTGTTGTACAAGCCTAGGGACTTGAGAAAGCTAGGGAAGGGGTCAATACTCCTTAGATATCAGCCTTGCAAAAGAATGCGGGGAGGATAAGGCAATTCGATCCTCTGGCTATGGGCGGTTTCTGCCGAGGTCGAAAGCAACGTAAATTGGGGTCCCAGGGTCTCAGGTCGCCACTACATCCATCAAACACTCCTTTCCCTTTCTCCAGCACTCAAGCACAAAGGGGCCACATGTACAGGTGCATGGCATTCACATGAGCGGTGCGAGAGCCGCTCTGCCCTCACACATTGGAAAGTACTCTTTCATGAATCCATCATGTGCTTCCTGGCCCTCCTATCAGGTTGAACCTTCTAACAATGCTTGGCCCAACCTCATCGTACTCTGCCTTGGTGTGGCAATAGCTCCTGAATTCGGGTGTTTGACCCAGCAGACTTCCTCCAAACCATGGTCCGTACTGTTGCCGTTTGTGCGTCACCACTTGAACATCTAGACCCCCACTCTTCTTTCCACCGCTTCGAACCTCAGATGCTCGGATCCTGCCGTCCACCATGTGCTTGATGTCTCTCTGCAGTCTTCTCCCAAAATCCTTGTACAGTGTTGAGCCACCTGACAAGACGATGTTCTTGTAAAGGCCCCTCCGCACATCGATCGGTGAGGATTGGATAACCCCATCCACTACGGTAGGTAAAGGTGTCAGAAAGTCCGATGAGTATATTTCCGGGTTGAAGAAGATCTCGGGTGCGAGGAAGCGCTCATACCCAACATCGACAGTGATGCTTCGACCGTTGGGGGAGGTGACGGTGTGTTTCAGGAATCGATCGGGCTCCCGATCGAATCGAGCGAATTCTTTGACAATGTCCGGGCAGACGTAGCAATATTCTTCCTTCACCTTTTCTGCCGTCTTGAGGCTGCTATCGGCCTCTCCTCGATCTCGTAGGAGGGATTGCACGAAGTATGTGATATCCCGTCCGGCAATGGGAATGCTTTTGATGGAGCTCCCAATGACATAGCCTTCAGCGACAGGGATAACATGAGTGACGCCGTCTCCGGAGTCGACGACCGTTCCGGTCAAGGAGCGATCAGTGACCTTGGACGAGGTCCATGAGGCTGCGAGGGCAAGCACTGCCTGAACAGCAATGTAGAGGCCAGCGCAGTTGAACGACTCGAACATGATTTCGGCCGTATTCTCGCGGTTTTCCGGGGGGTTGAGGGGCTAGACAAGACTTCAGCATGCGAGCCTGGAAAGCCTCCGTTTTTCAGTTTAGACCCACGGGTTCGGTCAGGAGGAAGTAATGATCTTCGGGCTCCACTCTTAGGTACTTGAATATTGAATTCGACCAAAAACGCTCCATTTGATCCTAAGCCTGGTCAGTCGCGGATTTGCCTTGGGTGTACTTCCTGGTCGCCTACCCAGTTCTCGACCTGCCCATGTCGTACAGGATAGTGTAAGCCATAACCTATACTTCATCAGTCTCAGCGCACCAATAGCTGCTACATCATTTGAGCGCTGACCAGGACCATTGGCGGCAGCCATAGCCTCAACTCCAATGAAGAAATCAAGATCCTCTGTCCCTCTCTTGGCCGAAAGGTTGCCGCCTGATCCAGCACCCCCTGTCAGGAAGGATGGCTTGTTTGCAACGGCCGGTCTTCCTGAGCCTGAAGCCCCCGAGCCACCAACGCCGCTCTTTGTAGCGATTGCGGTAGGGAAGACGAATGAAGGAGCGTCATTGCCGGCAAAGCCTGACTGCTGTTAGGGTGATGTGGAAAGGACGGGAGGTTGGGAAAGAGTGGTACCGAGTTTGGAGAAGCCTGTGCCACTGGCAAATTGTCAGTACGAAGAACCATGTAGGGCGCACATGAAAGTGGACAAGAGGAGCAGCAGACGTACTTGTCGATGACGACGGCAGGCGTTTGTGATGCCATGAATGTGAGATATGATCAGACAACTGAAGGGAGTTTCTCAACCATCTGAGCCTTCAATGAAAGGATTGTCATCTCTTCCAATCTCGCATCGTCAAGTGGCTGCCTCGAGCAATGGCGGTGGCACAATGTGGGATGCCTACGGACTAATCATAGAGCATGCTTTGCCAGGCGCGCACAACGGCGGCTTGGGCGGCAGCCTTCCGCTCGTCTGAGGCGGGACGGTAATACGTTGTTCCGCTCCGCCATGGTTTCTCTCTTTTTGATTGTTTGGGAAGTTTTGTTCAGCAAAGCCAGCAACAGAGCAATATTTAAGACGATGAATGTTCGTGTCCTTTCTGCCCTGTGCTGTTTCTTTGCACAATTTGTACTGACAATAAACAGGCTGCACCGGTCAATCCGCGGCCTATGCTACAGTCGCTGTACGTCTCCCACCCATTCATTGACCCTTGGGCTGCACTGCCAGCCAGTCGCACATCCTCAACAGTATTGCCAAAACTCACTACTGACAGTCGTCGATCGCAGTGTCAATCAGCCAGTCATCATACGTCTCAAGTGGGGTCAAACAGAATATCATGGGCGCCTCATCAGCGTAGACTCCTACATGAACGTTCAACTATCGAGCACAGAAGAATACATTGATGGCCAAAACACAGGCCAATTAGGTCAAGTTCTGATTCGGTACGCGTTTCGACTGTCGGAAAAAGTCGAGATTGTACTGATCGTGGACAGGTGCAATAACGTGTTATGGATTTCCGGTGACAACGGAATGAAGCAGGAGGACGTCAAGATGGAAGGCTGAGAAGTCCTATCAGCATGGACGGAGGCATGTCACGATATGCTTTGGCGTAGGGGCAGAAGATGGCGAGGTCTGTCATTGGGGCACGAGTGAGCCTTCCTCCCACTTTGCCGCGGTCACCCAGACGCGCCTCATTCTGGGCAGCCAGGGTGGAGGATGCGTCAAGTGAAGGGAGGCTGATGGCTGTGGGCATGTTCAGAGCCTTTCGAGTCCGTGTCAAGTCGAAATGCAATGACTTCGATACCGACCGTCAACGGTCAAATGAGCGTGATGCTTGGCAGAAGAGCCTCCAGGAGCTTGACACGTTCTTTATCGATTGGTGGAAACAGCAAGTTTTCAAACAGCAGATCCCATTGTCTGCTGCTGTCGACAGGGGGCCGTGCAAGTATTCATCCTGGTCGCGCTGGGTCGGAAAGTACCCATTGCTTGGGACTCGCAGATGCATAAGTGTGCTTTTTGTACGTAACATGGATGCTGCCATTGCCGCCGCTTTTCCGATACGTCGCTACCCATGATCCTGTCCCATTTCGAAAGCCCCGTCCCACAATTGACGGGTTGAAGCGTCGCACGTCCGATTCCTTAGAACCTCTCAAGTCGAACCTTAGAAGAACGTGGCCGCTGTCAGACCACAAATAGAGAGGATCCAGCTTTGCCAGGCACGAAACCAGAGGCCCCAAAGCTTATCGGATAGGGGGAAGAAGCGGTCAGGCTGGCGGCAGAATCCCGGCTTCATCCCCGCTTCCAGCCCTGGAAGATAACCCTTGAGAAGAAGAAGAGGGAAGAGAATCGCTCGTGCGAACTCCCTTCCGCCCACATAAAGACCTCTGACTTCCCAAACCTTTTCCTTGCAATGAAGGTTTTCACAAGTCAGACTCCAATGGTTGACTCATGTCAAACTTTTTCGCTGCTTCAGATCATACCTCACCTGGTCCACCGGTGAGGTCTTCTGAGGCGCCGGTCCATCACCAAGATGCATCTCCAGCAACACCCTCGGCGGAGTCAGAAGCGATAACATCCGCCAAGGTCGAGTCGTCCAATGGAGATTTTCTCATCCCTCCCTTGCCAACGAATGATGTAGATCTGAGGAAGCTGGTGTTGCACGGTAGCAGCGATGGCTTCCCATCCAACGAGGAAGACGACAGTGATGCAAGCACGCCTCGTTTGCCTCCAGCCAGAGGCGGCAGCCACGACTTTGATGATTTTCCCCCTCATTATAAGGCGAGCCTAGAAGCGATGCACCCTCCCGTGGCTCATGAAGAAGGGGCGTTGTGCGAATGTCAAGAGGATGTTTCTCAGAAACACAGGGTTGCAACATCTGTAGCCAAAAGCATTTCTGCAGCTGAAGCATTCAATTCGCCTCATGTATCGCTTGCCAGTAGTACACTTTCCTCCTATGGCGCAATCTCGCATCAATCAGGACCCAGACAGAACGGCCCCTCTCAGGTACCTTCAGCAATGTCACACCTGGACAGGTGGAGAGATGCGTCGACTTCTCACGATTCTTCGCCGGAGTATCCTGGATCAGCATCGACCTCTGACGACCTTTCTATGCTAAACTCACAGCTTGTTTCCGAGAAGAATATTGTGGCACACAATCACAGAACAGAAGCATTTGGAGAGCAGAGGAACCGAAGCACAAGCAGAGGCAGTCATGGCCGTGTCGAGAAGAATATCGAAGCTACGCTTCCAAACGAGGCCCCAAAGGGCCATGCAAGAAGCCGAAAATCCAGCCATATGATGGGGCTATTCAAGGAGAATGACACCCCTGAAGAGCTCCGGCAGAACCTACAAGTTGCGAATTCGTCCTCTGTCGTATCCGAACCCGACATGATGGATCCCGATGGAGCAACAGTGGCGCACTCTCCAGCGAAGACCGGCAAACATGAAAACACATTAGATATGGTATCCAACAGAGAATCGGAGAGTGTTCACAAGGATGTCCACGGAAGGAGAAGCGGGTCGAGCTTGGAAGCGGACAATGATGATAGTCCCTCTGAGGAGTCGCCGACGAGTGATACCTCTCAAGAAAGGGATCCAAAAATTGCTTCTATTTCAGCACGGGACACAGGCGACAAAAGCTCTAGGAAGAAGCTGCCCTCCAGGTTACTCCAGGAAATCCGTGAGCACCACAATTTGGGTGCCCCGGTCCATGACAAATTTAGGAGGAGCCAGGGGGTACAGCGAACGAAGTCTCAGGAGCAAAAGGCAAAGTCACAATCGCAGACTGGTCGCAGCAAGAGTGAGGGAGCTCGTGCTCATGCGAAAGAGAGCGCACAGACTGAAGAGCAGGATGGCGATGAAGAGGAATCCGACAAGGAGCAAATATCGTCGGCCCTGTATTACCCTCACGAGGCTCCCTCCCCAGATGCGCTGCAAGATGTGAGCATTGAGCATGCAAGGAAGCGGAAAGACGAAGAAAGCGAGCATGACGAAGTGCTACCTGCGGCTGCAATAAGTACCGACGAGGAAGACGAAGGGTCTCAGAATGAGGTGGACATCAGTCTCCAATCCCGGAATCGGAGCCGCCACTTGCATGGAGATTTGCAGAAAGCCAGACCTTCGGCTGGTGAGCAGGATCTCCGCAAGGGTTTGGAGTCATCTGCATCAGCATCCGAATCCGAAGCAGACTCGCAGGGCTATTCCAGCTACACTGACGATGCTACATCAACACCTAAAGCCTCTCCTGAATCCAAGCTTCCCTCTCTACAGAGCAAGGGCCGGAAGAAACGTCCCGCTGCACCTTTGGGAGCAGTCGAGCTCAAACCTTATAATCATCAGGTCGGAGGACACACGACAGTCTTCCGCTTCTCCAAGCGAGCCGTCTGCAAGCAATTGACGAGTAGAGAGAATCGGTTCTATGAGCTGGTCGAGAAGTTTCACCCGGAGTTGATGAAGTTTCTCCCAAAGTGAGTTTTCTTGACAGTCTACATTTCTGAATCTACACCAGTCTACCGGCGCCGGAACCTTTGTGATACTGACAGTCCCTTGTTGGGTAGGTACATCGGAGTGCTCAATGTGACCTTTCGCAAATCTGGGAAGCAAAAGCCAAAAGATCAAGAGCAGCTCGATTACAGTCAGACTGAATCTGCTCCAAATCTTGAGGTAACCCCGGCAAGCGAAAGCATTCCAACGCAAGAACCAGCCTCACCCCGCTCAGAGCAACAGCCCCGAACGGTAAGTCATTCTCAACAACAAGGACAGATACCGCAGGTGATCCTAGCCCAAAATCGACATATCATACCAGACAACCTGTTCTCTCCTATCAAACACACAAATGGAACCGTCTCGAGGTCCGTACCAGGGTTCAGTCACTTGCGTGATTTGGAAGCTGGAATTGCCCAGTTCGATGGGACGGACGGGTCCATCTGTTCAAGCAACGGTCAAGCATCCGAACCTCGACCATCCCTCCATAAGCACACAGCCAGCTGGGGCGCCACAACTGTCAACACTAAGCTCAAGGACGAGGTTCTGCGGGAAGTGTTCACCCCTCCAACAATTTATCGTCGTCACCGTCATGGCCGAAATCATTCCACGCTTCCAAATGTACCAGAAACGCGGGAGCCGAGGCGCTCCGATCTAGCTGAAGCGCTTCTATCTAGAAGAAGCTCTAGATCCGAACAAACGGCTCCGAGATTGGATCTTTCGTCAGCACAACCTCCTCGCGCTCCATCCTTGACTGCTCAGAGCCCCATCGACTTGTCATCTCGACAGTCTTCAGCGAGTTCTATACCAGGACTCTCTCATGCCAAAAGCACAGCGGAAGCAGAGATGGCTGATGGCCAAGATGAGGCCAAGTCGAAGAACATTCAAGTTCCTGCTGTCCGGACTATTCGACGGCGTCATTCTGGTAGTGGGCTACGCAGCAAACAGATTGATGTTGATAGCACCGAGCGCAGCGCTTATGAGTTTTTCGAAGACGATGGATATGGTGGCGACAAGGAGGACGAGATGTTTGCCATGGACATGGACACAATGGTGCCCCCTGGACCTCGAACGGCCTTCATCAAAGCGAGAGGCTCGACTGCCAGCAATGCTGGGGTTTCATCTTCGAGTCCGGACGACACCTTCAATAGCAGTGAGCCGGATTTGCGCCCAATGGAGGGCACAAATCACAAAATCCCTGCGACCGTTGTAGGAAGCTCTGAGGTTGGCGCGCTGGACCTTCCTCCAGCCCCTACCAATCCCAAAGAGGCACAGGGTCAGCCGGACGAACGAGTTCAACTCTTTCTTCTGCTCGAGGATCTCACGTCCAGCATGCAGCACCCATGCGTGATTGACTTGAAAATGGGAACCCGCCAATATGGTATCGAAGCAGATGAGAAGAAGAAGAAGTCTCAACGTCGCAAATGTAAGGAGACAACATCGCAAAAGCTGGGCGTGCGGCTCTGCGGCATGCAGGCTTGGAAGCCAGCCGATCAATCGTATACCTTCCTTGACAAATACTATGGTCGCGAGGTCACCACAGGCAGCGGCTTTCAATCTAACTTGAAGAGCTTCTTCTTCGGATCCGTGTCATACGGCAGCGCTGTTGCCAATATCTGCGCAGCACTGGAAAAATTGGCAACATTAGAAGGCATTATTAAGGGCATACCCGGATATCGTTTTTACGCTAGCAGTCTTCTACTCATGTATGATGGGGCTGACAAGAAGGACGAGAATGGAGACCCATCTCCCGCTTTGCGCCTCAAGCTCGTCGACTTTGCAAATTGCGTCACTACCGAAGAAGGGTCGTCGACGTCAGCACCCACGCCGCCGCACCAACCTAACGGTATCGATCGAGGGTACATCCGCGGCCTCAAATCCATCCGCCTGTATCTGACCAAGATCCTCAAGGAAGCGTGGGCGGACAAGGAAGCCATCACCGGGGGTCCCGAGCTTCGGGCCAAGATGGACAGCGTGCCGGCTGCTTGGCGGGAAGAGGAGTACGAAGAGTATGATGCAGGGAACATGAGCATCTGAAGAAGTCGAAAAATCCCCAAAACTTTTTGCGAGCGATGCCGCCTGAACGGTCTCGGCGAGGTTTTTGTGATCCTTAGCATGCGCTTTCGCTTAGCCTTGGAGTTCAGGGGCCCAGGCTGATGAGCCTATTGTTCTTCGGGAAGCTTTAACACTTTCAGACTTCCATCGAGTGTGTCATTTGTCATGCTCCGCTCTCTCGCGGCAGTACGATGATGTTGTCGAACTTAAGCACAATGACCAACTCGCCTCTGCCGTCTTTGTATATCAGGTCCTCAATTTCATCCCGTTACACCACCACACACCATTTCTCCCTCTCCTCCCCCTCCCCACGATGATCCTGTCCCTTGCTCTCCGTTGACGACAGCACCTCTCCCCCCTTCTACCAGCGGCCTTTTGCTGCTTTTCTCAAAATATGTTTTGCACATTCTGCATAGTCATGACACGCTGAATTTTCTTGCTTTTGCCGTACCTTTCATTGATGAAACCCCGTTGATTTGCCTTCCTGCTGGCTATGCTCCAACACTTACAGTGTGTTCAGTGGCCGCGAAGGTTTTCCTTCCAATCGAGTACTGAACAAGTACGCAACATGGCTGACGGGCATAGCTTATATCTGAGAGTCGAAGCAGTGCTGTCTCAAATGGTTCTATGTATCGATATTGAAGGATTGATTCGGGCCCATCTGAACTACACCGGCGAAACGCTTGATAACAGAGGGTCTTCATGGCGATTAGACACAGATTCACAATGAAGTTGTTGTTAGAGCCAAAGTATGTTCAGCTCCTTCCTAAGATTGATGATGCCATCGAAACCCTCATCATGGCGCCCCATGGTGTACGGCGAGGTCCATTCAGTATCATGCTGCATCGCTTCTGTGATGTTAGCTCCATCTATGCATGTTGGTAAGTCCCTAGGTTATTCTTTCGTAATGCTCCTCACACATACACACACACACACACACACACACACACACACACACACACACACACCACTTTACATGAATAGTCTCTTTTGATTTCGGCAGGCGTAAGTGTTCCTATTGGTCGGATTACCATCCAAAGAATAGTTCTTTATAAGATGCAATTTTAGCGTCTCAACGTTGTCGTGCAGCGGGTGATCTCCGAGCGTATGCGATGATCGACCTTACTTATGCAAGATGAGACGGCATGAAACACTATGCATTGCTGGGTTTGAATCGATCGTCGTCAGAACTTGCCGGAGAAGAGTCTTCGTAGATAGGGACAAGTATGAGCCTGGATGCTACCTCGCGTTTCGAGGGTTCTATGGACCCCATCTATCACAATCCTGATGTATGCTGTGTCATAATGCCTAGGCTAGATTCTTTGGCAACAATTTCGCGTACCTTGTGTATCTGTTGCCACCGGCAATTTGATTCATTTGTCAGACTAACCACCAAAGTGACAGGACAATGTCGAATACAGGTCCGCTCAGCTCATCTAGAATGTATTGACTAAGCCACAAGAGGCAGTGCGAAAAGCCCTTCAGGCTAAGATGACATGATGATCTGAATTCTGTTCTAAGACGGCCGGAGCTAGTACAATTGTTAGTCTCTGTCACATCCCAGATGACCGGTTTGATGCGAGCGTAGCCCATCTCGGTTGCGAGGTCATTTGTAACGTACATGCTGGAATGGTTGCATTTCCTCGCCGCCAATCGTTCTGTGAACGAGTCATAAAGAGGCAATTCTGTTTGATCTTCTTCATCTTCTTTTTTCAAAATTCGTATCTATAACAAACTCAGCCAAGAGTCTCGCCAGCATTTCTATTACTTCATACCAACATGAAGATTTACTTGGCTTCTGTGTTAGTTTTGTGCTGTGCAGTCTTCACTCTGGCTACGACGACGCCGTTGACCACGGCTGATGTACGTAACACGCCTCGATTGGCTCGCCCAAGCCTACCATAATGCAGAATTGATTCGCATCGTGCTTACAAGATCTCAGTATGATGACCTCACCAGGGATACGCTTGTCCAAACACCCATTGGAACGTACAAGGGTCTGACATATAACGCCTGGAGGAGAGCCACCACAGGCGCCGTTGGTATCGGTGGAGTCGCAAGCAAGACACCGCCCAACAGGTCCGCCAGCATGAACATAAGAACAGGCGAGAACAAAATCGCTGACACAGCTCGCAGATTAGTCACTTCATCTATCGAACAGTCCACAAACGGCACACCCTCGCTCGTCATTGCTGCTCCTTACAAATCATTCTCTTTCTACGACTTTTACTTTGGGTGCGCGACCCGGACCGCCGAGACCGCGGCCACAGCGGCCGTTCAGTGCACGATTACTGTGGCGGGGCTCGACAAGTATGGTCAAGAAAAGGCGGTGGCAAGTTTCACGTTCACCCCTCCAGTCAGCCCCGTGGCACCAGTACCCATGATACACGCCGTCTTGCCAGACAGCTTCCATGGGCCGTTGGCGAATGTTACAATCATTGAGACAGACCCGGAGGTGGTGGGCTTGCTGTTTGATAGTGCAAGCTATATTCTGAACAAGTGATGGCTGGAAGGAATTGCTGGAGATGGTCGCTAAGATGCAAGAGATTTGATAGGATGGTGGGAGAAGTGGTGTTTTTGTAGCGAGGATCAACATCATCTATTCAATTAAGTACGCAAGAAAACATACTTTTTAGACTTGGCAACTTGCCCAACCAAGTTATCTTTGTCTCAGAGCGACGATTTCATGTGCGAACGTCGTCGTCGAGAACATCGAGCTCCATGAGTACCCATGATTACCCATTGTTTATCGCGGTCTTGCAGAATCAAATTTCCGCTTTACGAGCACTGCCAAACTCATCGCGAGAGTAGCACTTTGTCCGCTGTGAGAAGATGCATTGTATAGTCGGGACTATGGATCAAGACTCGATGTTGCCGAGTGCAACAGGTAGGAAACGGCCATAAGCACTAGCCTCGAAAGGGCTAAGGGCCATCAAGCATCAGGCTGGGATTCCTCGAAATTTGTACTTCATGTTGTATCAATGACTGGAAGCCATTACAATGTTGTGCTGAGCAGTCCTATAAGGAAGACCAACGTACCGGGCCATCAGATTGTGCACCTTGCTATTTGGATCGTCATCAGCGTGCGAAGCTATTACTCGTTCTCCCCCTAAAAAGAGCCTCGCCCTTGCTAGATTTTGGTCTGAACCAACGATGCGTCTCATCAATGTGTCAACACGCATGTTCGAAGAGTTCGTGGGCGCAAATATTCCACCTTACGCGATCTTGTCGCACACCTGGGGAGCTGAAGAAGTTACATTTCCGCAATATGCCAATCCAGAATCTCGATCGCTGAAAGGGTATGAAAAGATCGAGCAGAGCTGCCGCTTGGCCGCAGACAAAAGCCTTGAATATGTTTGGATTGATACCTGCTGTATTGACAAGTCAAGTTCTGCTGAGCTGTCGGAGGCCATCAATTCGATGTACAACTGGTATAAATCCGCGGCAGTTTGCTTTGTATATCTCCCTGATTTTGAAGGTGATGCAAAGCGGCCTTGGCTAGTGGACAATGTTATCGAATATTTAGGATATCTCACGGACTCTGCACATTTCCGAGGTTATGACGATGACCCGGCTTTCCAAAGATTCAAGAAGTGCAAGTGGTTCACGAGAGGCTGGACGCTACAGGAAATGCTAGCTCCGAAGGATGTTGAATTCTACGATGCTAATTGGCTGCTCTTTGGTAGGAAGTCATCTTTGATCTCATTACTCTCACATATTACGAAAATAGAGGATACGTTCTTCTATCATCCCCAAATTGCGAGCGTGGCGCAAAAGTTTTCGTGGGCTGCGAACCGAGAGACTACAAGGGTGGAGGACATAGCGTACTGTCTGCTAGGATTGTTTGACATTAATATGCCGCTGCTCTACGGGGAAGGAGAGAAGGCCTTTAAGCGGTTACAGCTTGAAATTCTTCGGTCGAGTGATGATGAGTCTATTTTCGCATGGACTGACAAGAGCCTATGGGCAAGTGGCATGCTTGCTACTTCTCCCTCTAATTTCGCAGATTCAGGACGAATTGTGCCACTACGAGATCTGAGACTATACAGGAGCCCATATCAGATGACGCATCAAGGTCTGCAAATCGAATTCGAATCTTTTGCTAGGCAGAAGCACTCAGGTAGCCCTTTTGAAGCCTATCTACGTTGCTCCAATTTCGACGATCATAATGAGAAGCCAGAGAAGCTGGTAGCTGTGCTCATTGAACCGCTTGAAATGCTACCAAGAGTCACCCGAGCGAGAAGGGTGCTCCCTGGCAAACTCGAATTCCACAAGTTTCCAGACATTCAAAATTTTCCCGACTCCGCTGAAAAGAGCCCATTTTTGATAAAAGAGTCAAGGCCGCGTAGACAAACACATCAACTTAGGGTAAAGTCTTATTCTGTGTCCGCAAAGGATCCTAGATTCAGAGGACTGGGCAAATCCTTCCTTTCTTTATTTTATAGTAGAAGTATCATGCCGGGCGATGGCGTACGATGTCCCGATGGGCGAGACTATGTATGTGTTGCTTGCCAAATCTTTGGGGGGATGAAGATGGGTATAAGCCACACCTACGAGCTTCGGGCTGCGATTATACGACTTCCTCGACCTGCTCGCGAGCTTGCGCACTTGGAGCTTTTTCTCTTCCCCTTTATGCATTATTCAGACGAGATGCCACACGCTCAGCCTCAACGACAAATGGATTATACTGAAGGGCTCAGTCAAATACAGACAGGGCAGCTAAAGCCCTATCTGTTGTCTCAAGGCGATCAACTTGTGCATCAACTGTCGTCTTCTGTTGATATATTTATCGCTCTGAGGCCGTCTTCCACGCCAGACACAAATGGGATTGAGCTCGAAATGCAATTGGATTTGGTGTAGTAATACAAACTCTGGATTTCCTTTCCACGAAGCGGCAACGATGACGATCGAATTTTGAGTAAATTGACGGTGACAGCTACTCTGGACTAGCGTCACTTCTCACATCCAAGGACATCAGATACCTTGTCCGAGATTCCTACAAACTACCGCTGCCTATTCACCTGTTCCAAGAAGATTATATGGATACGGCCACTCCTTGAAATAATCATGATTTAGCGGTCCCAGCACATACGGTCGATCGAAAAGCGGCTCGCATGAGCCTTCCTCCGATCTATCTGGTCTCAATCAATGTAATGATCCGTCTCGAGCTTTTCAGACCTTCAGTATCAATAGGGTCTCGTACTCATCTCCCTCCCACTCCATTCCTTCCCACGCAAATAACGGTATCGATATGGTCTCGAAATCATCCCCCTCCCAATCCATTCCTTCCCACGCAAATAATGAGCTCAAAATCGATAAACCACCCCTTCGCACACTCGGTCGCCGCCCTCGCATGATTATTTTTATACCATTCCCTCTTCCTCGGATCTGGCAACTTATCTGCGATCGCAGCCGTTCCTATGAGGTTGTCCTCATTCCATGGCTTTCGATATATCGGCAAGGGCGGCTCATGCTCGTAGCCAATGACCTCGAGACCGGCTTTCTGGAAATGTGCGGGGAGATCGTTGATCCATCTAATCTCGGTGAAGGATGATGAGAACTACTTGGAATACAAGTGATGATATAGGGAGGAGTGAGAGAACGAATTCGAGGATACTGACTCCCTACTCGGCATCAACCCGTTCAAGAACGCCCCCAACTGCACATTCGCCGCATCCTCGGCCGATGCTGTCTTGGGAAACTTGCTGAGCCAGTCACGTTCGACCCACTGCAGGTATCCGCCGGGCTCTACACGATGCTGATTAGTCAATACTCCCTTTCCCGAACCCCCCGCCCCCCAAAAAAAAACAATCCACTCACTCAACATCCCCCTCAAATTCTCCACCACGACATCCACATCATCATCACTACTGATTGTCATGAAGAACCGCAAACACACGATATCAAACTTCCCCTTCAACTCCTCCGGCAGCGGCTTGTAAACATCCAGAGTCTCTAGCTCGGTATTCGGCCCGTACCACTGCGCGGGGGGATACTGTGCAGGGCTGATATCGAACCCGGAGAATTTCGTGGAAGGGGGAAATTGGCGGGTCAATTCGCCGATGAATATGCTTCAGCTTGTTGTCAGTTGCTTTTAGATGCGTTGATGAAGGAAGAAGAAAAATAGGCCAGGATAGGAGAGAGATAGAGAGGGAAGATGGGATTCACCCCGTCCCCGTGCCCACATCAGCGATCTTCAAACCCTCAGTCTTGTCCCCCTGAGGGAGTGCCTTCGTGATGGACGGGTGCAGGAGATAGCCGAATTGGGCGTGGATCAGGAGGTGCAGCATTGCCAGCCTTGTTTGTGTGCGCGCTCCCGGTTCAAATTAGCGAAGCGCTTCTTTGTTGCGTTCTGCCCTTTTTTTGTTTTTTTTTTCGAAGAATGTTGGTTGACATACCGTCCTGAAGCCACGTAATCCCGCCCGAGCATGTAAGGATCATCATCTTCTTTCTCGACCTCCTCTTTCTTGGAGGAGTCGATCGTGCTGGAAGCCATGGTAGTCTATCACAGTTATTCGCTTGGTCTTGGTAGGTCTGGACTGGAATCTCAAGGGGAATGTCGGGGACAGGCGCAATGGAAAAAAGCAATTCGGAGTATTGAACGATTGGAACACACGTCACAAGACGTCATAATGCATGAGAGGGTCTTCGTCTTACTCCTAGCCCTTTCAAACGGACGTGAGTGCTGACAAAAAGCTCAAGTGGATGCACTTATACCAATGCTTGTGAAGCGCGAAAGAGCGCTTTGGTCGACTCACGCCGTATCGCCAAGTCTATCAGTATATACAGATCTATGTAGCATTTCAAGTGCATTCGTCATCTGGACATTGAGCAAAAAAAAGCCATTGAGAACAGGGCTGCGTGCTCCTTGGCTCTTACGCTCAAGCCACACCACCATCGTGTCCCTTCTGCATAATCCTCACTCCCCCCTCATTCGAGCTAATGCTCTTAAATCCCCACCCCCTGATCACTTTCCCCTTCCACAATAACAGCGCAATCCCGCCATACGCAAAGATCGAGAAGAACGCCGCCATGCCCAGACACCAGCCAAACCCCACTCTCGCAATCCAATCCGGCACAAAGAACGGCAGCGTCAAACTGAACGCCAGCCGAAATAGGCCCATTATTGCAGCGCCTTCACTCGCGTGACCCTTAAAGCATTCAATTACGTAGTTGATAGTCACGGGAATCAGTGCGTTGGTGGCGAAACCGCCAAGGAAGTTGGCCAGCGCGAGGACCATGTAGTGGAGATGGTATTGGAGTGCGGCGCCGTAGAGGCCCAGGGCGATCGGGAGGATGATGAAGCCGGGGAGCCAGAGGGTGTGAAGCCTGTACTCGGGTTCCCAGATGCCGGCGTGGTAGCGGCGGCAGATGTAGAGGGGGAGGCGGTCGTTGAAGAGGGCGCCGTAGACTTGGGCGGCGATGACGCCGAACCAGAGGCAGAAGAGGACTAAGGACAAAGAGGTGAGTAGACTTGATCATGGGGGGACTGGCATGCACCTTGATTGCTACGTACATTCAGCATTCCGCGTTGGAGTGAAAGCGTAGCCGCCCATGTTGATAGGGTCTTGCAGGAAGACTGTCAGAACAATATTGAAGAAGGCAGCAAAGCCGAAGTCAATAAGTGTAAGTCCGCCGGCAAGAAGGGTCACGGGTGAAATGCCAATCATGAATTGAACGATGAATGTACGCGCCTGGTCAGGAACGGTCAGTTGCGAAGCCTGCGATAGAAGATGAGACAGAAGCTTACAACTTCGGTCGTTGTGACATGAGGAATGACCCGCGATCCACAACCAAAATGCGCCCATCGATTGGAAATGAAGTTGTTCGGCCACTGTCTTCGCTCAATCTTTGCTTCAGGTGAACGATCGTAGAATGTATCATGCAGGAAGAACACCGTGAGGATGATGATGGCTGCTTCCAGCCCGTTGCTCCACCAAAATTGTACGGTCCAAGATGCAGATCCAGAGATGAAGCCACTGAGTGTCGGACCTACGACGACGCCTCCGAGGAAGGAAAGGTTAAGGACTGTTAGACCTTTTCCGCGCTGGTGCAGGAAATACATGTCGACGATCGTGTCAGCCCCCAGCGCAGGAGCTGTACCGCCAAAAAAGCCGCCAAACAATCGCGCCATCACGAACGCGATATATTGACTAGACTCCGTCATCGTTGCTGACCAGATGCCAGTGACCAGCAGTCCCACCATGGACCAGAGGAAGATAAAGCTGCGGCCATACTTGCGACTCAAAGGGACTGCAATCAAAGGGCCTACGGCGATACCTGCGGTAGCAGCAACGACCTAGGATATTATTCAATCAGAAGCTGCCCTTGGATATGTGTACAGAGCCTACCGAGTATGAGATGTCGATTGGATCATCTCTGTGATACACTTTTGCTTGCACGAAATAGCCGAGCGCATTTCCAAGGCCCGAAGCTGTGCTGACAAAAGAGCCAAGGCACCAGATGCCAGTGGTGACGATCTTCTTCGATAATGACCAATTCTGGGGGGTTCAACGGGTCAGTAACGCGACGCGCCGCGCTCGGAGGACGGCGGGACCACTGACCAATGGATCTTTTGGGTCGCTTGATGGTTGTGGTATGAGAGTCACTCCAGAGGCAGAGACCTTGGTGGACTGTTCGTTTGAGCTCGACCCGTGTGAGTCGCTCCCTGCATCTGATCGCAACACTGGCTTCTCAAGTGGGTCTGCTCCGTCCATGATAATGCCAACTCTTGAAATTAGGCGTGAAGGTGCGCACGAGCGTCGCATATGCTAGTCATTCCTCAGGATCGGAATGGAAAGAAGAATAGTTCAAAAGACAAAGAGAGGGCCAGCCTCGAGGCAATACAGATGGATGATGGGCAGGTGCAACGTTAAAGCTGTTGGACTGGCGAGCTTGCTGGTATAAGGTAATTGTAGCGGGGAACCCAATGCTCGCTAAGACAGCATGGGGCCGGCGCCAGCACGTGGAGATCGAATATACATGACTCCGCATATTACCTTCTCCAACACGCGATTGCCGTCGGCTACTTTAGCCGGGTAGATCACGAACTAGGATCACTCTCACATTGCAGTACCAAGTGCCCGGAAGAGTCAATGAACCGAAAAACCCGTATCTCTTATCTCTGGTAGGCCATGAAGCTTCGAAAAGGATTTGGTAATCACCTAGGGACTTCCTTTATTGTTGAGCCTATGATGGCATCCATGGCGTTGGGTATCACATGTCATTGGCCAGATAGAAATGAACCCACTGTCTCGCGGCTGTAGGAGGCGAGAATTGCCCCACTGGTACTGAACTCATGCACAGGCTCAGATGACAAAGTTATGATTGGCCGGTCCTTACGGATAGGATTCAAAATGCCATCCCTTCGCACGAGATGGCGCAGTTGGAGATTCGACGGATAAGGCAGGTGAGGGAAGTATTAGAGTATCTTTCTATTGCTGATACAGGAGGTCTTTTGTTCACGACTGAGTCTCATCTCCCTCTTCCCTAGCAATAGCCTGTACCGGAAGGATGTTTAGGTTGCGGAAGGTACGGGGTACCAGCGGGATTAGCGGGGGAAGACAGGAAAGGTCTAGTTGCCACCAGAAAGCTTATGTTGGTCTCGCGCCACCAGAAAGCTTATTTGGGTCGCACTTCCTATGCATTATCCAATCCAAGGCCAGGAGCCTTACAACCCTTAGAAATGGACGGAGTACAGTTGCATTGTACTGCAGTAGTTCGATTGGTCACATGGTCCTTGGGTCATTGAAAAAGTCTATAGTGACCACCAAGATTTAAGCGGCAAATTCCGGTGGCTCATGCCCTGTACGGAGAGCCACACTAAAAGTCCCGGACAGTGCTAAACGTCTGCAACTACTATTGCTTATTCTGAGCTGTGTAATGTATAGATCACAGACAGCTCTCGGGGCACCCTCCTTAGGGAAAATATCCTAGAGCCCCATCCGGCCGCAAGTGTTTACGTGGGTCCAAGCAGGTCTCTTAGGGACTACCACCTAGAGAGCTGATAAGATTACTGTACATATATCAAAATAGAGTAGTTGCTGACCTACCGGCAATGCACTAGACGGATGTTGCGTATCTTTGAATCACCGAACGTATGGAGGACCTACCACCTTATTGTGGTGATTGTCTGGGGAAAATCTTCGCCTGATTGGTCGCTAGTGCAACAGCCACTCTGAAGCCGGTGACTACTGTCTGCATCGACAGGCTGCATGAACTTCGGCAAAGCCAAATAGGCTTTTCAGACATCTCACGGCACCCATCAATGTGCTGCCTCCCGACTTGTAATTATCTTGCTTGATGACGAAGTCGCAGATCTGTGAATGTGTGGCTCGGGTTCAAACTATTGAGCATTCCCACGCTTGTACCTCATGCAGTTGCTTAACTTTGCCCCTGCTCTGGAAACTCAAACGATGTTGCCTCAGACCCCCCATCCTACCTCCGTGCCACTGCGCAGCTTGATACCCCTGGACAGAACATCGTTCTTGACTAGGTGCTTATAGACAGGATCCTCGTTCCTTGAATTGGCCCAATGTAGTAGTCTAGCTTGCTTTTGCAATCTAAACTGGCGGTGCGATTGTCAACAACCTGGGAGCGTCCTCCATCACTTCACCATCGTCTTCATTTCTATCCCACGCTGTCCAAGGATGAGCGGGAGTGGAGTTCCTGGTCAAGGATTCAACAGTCGTCAAATTCAGATAATCGCCGTTTGCACGACATGCGTGGCTCTATCAACACTTGCAGTCGGTCTGCGCCTGCTTGTGAGAAGAGTCGCGTCTGCCGCGCATACATGGTGGGATGACTGGTTCACCATTGTTGCACTGGTAGGGCCTTTCTTGCCGAGATATTGGCATCCCGGCTGATCGATCCTCAGGTCATGTCATGGCTTGTCAATGTGTTCACGCTACTTGGTCAGTGAATATTCCATGTACCAGCTCACGTCAGAGTCGTAAAGGCAGGGCTGACCCGAGGACGACAGGTCTGAAAGATGGCCTTGGACGGCACGTAACAGAAGTGAATCAAAGCCATCTGGTTCCTTTCAACATAGTACGTCTCGAAAGCCAAATCTGCTGCGAAATCTTCCAAGTGCACACCCAGTGGGCTAACGAACGTTTGATCATGCAGAGCGTCTGGGCACAGCAGATATCATGGGTCCTCTCAATGGGCCTGATCATCGTCGCCATCCTCCTCTTCTATCTTCGCATTTTTCCCAATCGATGGATGAAATTGACCATTTACGCGATCGGGGCTTTGATGATCGCATGGACGACCTCGAGCCTGATAGTCATCATTTGCCAGTGTACACCAGTCAAATTCTTCTGGGACCGTGGAATAGAAGGCGGCCATTGTATCAACGCTAACGCTTTCTATTTCTCGATTGGCCTGATCAGTACGATCGTCATGGTCTCAGTTCTGCTTTTACCGCTTCCAATAATATGGTACCTGCATGTGTCCATGACGAAGAAATTGGGACTGGCATTCTCTTTCACAATAGGTGTATTGTGGGTCAAGCCACCGCTTTGATTGATCGTGCTGCTGATGAATATGTCCAGTGTTTGCGTTTCCAGCATCATACGTCTTGTTGTCTTGCTCGAGATCAAGAAGGATGATCTGATGTGTAAGACTGGTCTGGTGGCATCACACATGATGCATGAAGCGAGTAGGACTGATGAGTGGCAGATACCTCTTCCCTTCCCCAATTGTGGTCGTGCGTCGAAGTGTCTTTTGGGGTCATCTCGGCCTGTGTCCCTTCCCTTACACCACTCTTCCTATTCTTCAAAAGCAAGATCCCTTCACTCGGCCACAAATATTCATCCTCATACGAACCTCATGGACACCGGTCCAGCGGCAACGCCAAAAGTCATTTGAATCGCATAGCCAAGTTTGGCGAATTTGGCGAGAGTGACCCGCAGAGCACTAGCCTGGAGCTGATTATGCGGCATCCGGATGGCAATCCAGCGATAGGCGCAGAAAGAGCGAGCAGGATGGGCTTAACCGATGGGGACATCGTTGTGACAAAACAGATCAATCAAACAAGTCGAGAAAGACTGGAAGGGACGGAAGAAAGGGGGTCCGATGTGATACAATATCAGGCCGCTGCGGGCATTTAGGGCAAACACGAGCGATTTTAGAAAGAGAGAATGCACATACGATGACTCGATATGGCATCATGCAAGTGAAGGAGATGACAACGTTCCAGCTTCTTCGAAGGATACTTGAGCAACGGAGCCATCTGACATTGCGGAAGGGCATTCGATGCGATCTGGCACGGGTATTGGAAGAAGTCACCTTGTCCCTCCAATGCTCAAGCCGGGATCCATACCAGGAGTAGTGAAGGCACTCAACTAATAGGCAGATAGGTTTTGGCTTCTGCATCGAACGTATCTTCTGCCTCTAGCAAAATGGTGCTTGATCTGGCTCAACATTATTCGTGCTATCGATGTACAGTGGGCATGAATGGAAATTCGTCATGAGTAAGGGCGTTCCCGCGTTCTCGACGCAGATTCAAACATTTGAGGTTTGCTTTGGGGCTCAGAGCTTTATACGGGGTTTTACGGAGCCTACGTCTTGATGACTTTACAGTCGATTGTTTCCTGAGAACATGGCTGTCGCCCACGTACCAATGTCCTCTCCGAACAAAATGTCGCGCCCTTACGGCCCAGCAAATCCTCGGATGACACCATTCGGATGACACCATTCAGATGACGCTGTCCTCCAACAGCTGGCTACCGGAGGAAGCCATCATCGCCAGTGGCTTCACTCGGCCGCTTGCTACATTTTCCCCTCCCCACTCGAGTGACCATGCTCAGTAGCCATGGCTTCCTCTTCTCCTCCTGGCAGCCCAAAGATAGACAAGCTCGACTTCGACGCGCACCGCCAACGCCCCTCGTCCAATGCCTCCACATCTCCCAGACCAACAGGCTTGTTAGCTCCTGACGATGATTTTCTCTCGGATGTCGTGCAGGGAGCCGTTGCTCTTGACCGACGGAAGATGGCTCTCAAGGTCACCCAATACACCTCCTTCGTCTGCGCCATCCTCAACTGCCTCTGTGCCGGATCCATCACAGCCTTCTCCCTATACGGACCACTCTTCATCTCGCACCTGAAGTACAGCCAAGCACAGGTCAACTCGATCAGCGTCGCAGCAGAACTAGCAATGTACCTTCCGATACCACTGTTCGGCTGGTTTTGCGATCGATATGGGCCGAGGCCTCTAAGTCTGGTGGCGGCGCTGCTTTTTGGAGCAGGGTATCTGCTGGCGGCACTGACATACCATGCTGGTCCAACAACCCTTGGAGAAGAGAAGCTTGGAGATCGTGAGTTACACGTATCCCGTGTGAAGACGTTTCATCAGGGCTGGCCCTTTGGAATCATGATCTTGGGCTTCGTCGGAGTCGGGGCGGGGACGTGCACCATGTACCTCTCAGCTGTGGCTACATGTGCGAAGAATTTTGGCAGAGGCAAGCACAAGGGCCTAGCGTTGGCTATGCCAATTGCTGCCTTTGGCTTGAGCGGCATGTGGCAGAGCCAAGTGGGGAGTCACTGCTTCAAGGAAAATGATGGTTCAGGAGACATAGACGTCTTCCGCTATTTCCTTTTTCTAGCAGCGCTACTGTTTGCCGTGGGTGTTGTCGGGACATTTGGGCTTCGCGTGGTAGGCGAGGAAGAGATGATCGATGAGGCCGTCGAACAAATGGAGCAGAGCGGCCTGCTGGAGGAGAGGCCATTCTTTCAGCCACGCCATAGTGGAGCCTCAACCGAGCCGCAGGACCGCCATGAGCATCACTCTGGCTATGGTGCTATCGACTCAGATCGGCGCTCGACATCCTCGTCTCTTCGTCCGATCTACGACCCTACAACGGCGCAAAAGAAACGCCGCCTCCTCAATCGGGAGACGACCCTCTTCCTCGGCGACCATACCATGTGGCTCCTGACGCTGGGCTTTTTCCTCACCACCGGTCCCGGTGAAACATACATCAACAATGTTGGTACTTTGATACATACCCTCTATCCGCCATCTACCGCGAAAATTCCATCCTACAACAGTTCTGCTACCCATGTCTCCATCATCGCTGCAACTTCTACTCTAGCCCGTCTCGCCACGGGCATCCTGGCCGATATTCTCTCACCAAATCCCAACGACCCTCATAAGCGATACACCGTCTCGCGCTTCTACTGGCTTTTCGCAGCAACGGTACTCTTCTCACTGGCTCAGCTCCTCCTCGCTACTCCGCTCTTGCAGGCACGCCCGGACATATTTCCCCTCATCTCTTCCCTGGTAGGGATTGGGTATGGGGCCATCTTCTCACTCACGCCAATGCTGCTAAGCGTCGTGTGGGGTGTGGAGAATTTTGCAACCAATTGGGGTATCGTAGCTGTTGTGCCCGCAATTGGTGCAGCCATATGGGGAGCGATCTATTCCGCAGTCTATCAGGCTGGCGTCGCGAGCAAGGAATGGCAGGCAAAGAAAGGGAACGAATTAGACGAGGATAAGCAATGCTATGGGGGACAATGCTATCAGCCCACCTTTCTCGCCATGGCGGTGGCTAGCTGGTTAGCCATCCTGCTGTGGGCGTTTGCCTGGAGGGGCTGGAAAAGGAGAGGTTGTGTAGTATAGAATCTTGCATCATCACACGCGGTCTTGTACCCGCTCACCTGGGTTCGATCACATTGGCATCTCTTGTTGCTGTGACCCCATTCCGCGTTACCCAATGATAATCTCCTGGCAAATGGCGACGGATCGACATGTCCACGCTAACCATGCATTGCCGGGGATTTAGCAGATCACGACATCGATACATCGTCTCACGTCAAGCTGAATCTGGCCCACCGTCATCACGATCGGCTCTTTCGCACCTATCAAATCAAGAATTGTTTGAAGCTCCCTTGTCAATATCTACTAGTTGCAGATAGCATCTACCCCCACGACCCAGCCTTGGGAGCAAAATTCCCGATCATGCATTGCTATAAGATCCCGCCATCCATGTGGCCATTTTGTGAAACCTGCATGGTATTCGGACCACGGTCGATCTTGTCAATATGTCTGCAACCGAGAAAGGAGACACCACTGCGACGGAGAAGTACACCACGAGCAGCCCATCCATCTCTGCAGTCGATGTCGAGGATGATCGGGCCTATGCCATCAAGGACAAGGCTCTGCTCCGAAAGCTCGACCGAAAGCTACTACCTGCGTTGACTCTATTGTATCTATTGTCGTTCCTGGATCGCAGCAATGGTATGCGAATCCAGCACTGCGGTGAAGTCGCAAACTAATTGGCCGATCTATTGTCAGTCGCCAACGCTCGCGTTGAAGGGCTCGTCAAAGACTTGCACATGAGTGGGTACATTGCAGAAGCTGGATTGCCAAATGGGTGAACTGATGCTGTCTAGCTGGCAACCAGTATTTGACCGGCCTTACTCTGTACTTCATCGGCTACGTCCTATTCGAGGTTTTTGACCCCGCATGGGATTTCAGACCCGCTTTGCTCATGACTTTAGATACCATGCAATATTGTCCTGAAATTGACATCCCCTCGAGCATGGCTTCCAACTCTCACTCTTGCCTGGGGAATTGTTGCGACATTGTTGGGGGTCACGCAGAACATGGCTGGCTTCTTCGCCGCAAGGTTTGTCCTGGGCATGACAGAGAGTGGTCTCTTCCCTGGAGTCGTCTTCTATCTCTCGATGTGGTATCGAAGGGAGGAGCAGCACTACCGAATCTCGCTCTTCTTCAGCGCTGCGTCTCTGGCTGGAGCTTTCGGCGGTATTTTGGCATGGGTGAGACCATCAACCCATCTCCCAGAGAATTGCTGCTGATTGAGTTGTTCAGGGCATCGCCCATATGAATGGCGTTGGAGGCTATGGTGGCTGGCGATGGATCTTCATACTTGAAGGCCTACTCACCGTCTTAGTTTCGTTGGCCGCCTACTTCTTCATTCACAACTACCCGTCCACAGCTACTTTCCTCACGGAAACCGAAAGACAGCGAATTTACGATCGCCTCAAGGCGAGCAACGACGCGACCAGAGATGAGGCGTTCAGCTGGAAGAACGTAAGAGGAGCACTTGCGGACCCCAAGGTCTTGCTTTACGGACTGGGATTCCACACCATGAGCTTGCCCCTGTACACACTTTCGCTCTTCCTTCCCACAATCATCAAATCACTCGGCTATACGGCCGCTCAAGCTCAGCTGCTCACCGTCCCGCCATACAGCGTGGCGTTCGTTATGACCTTGGGCGTGGCCATTGCTTCGGAGAAGACGAAGATACGGGCGCCGTTCATCATGGGAACTTCAGCCCTAGCAGTCATCGGCTACATCGTGCTCTTGACAAACACCAAGCCAGGGGTCGCTTATTTTGGGACCATCCTCGCGGCGGCAGGCATCTATCCCTCGGTCGCAATTGTGCTCTCGTGGCCAGCAAACAATGTCAGCGGACAGACCAAACGCGCAACGGCCAATGCTCTACAGATCTCTATTGGAAACTTGGGAGCCGTCCTGGGTACCCAGCTCTACAGGAGCACCGATGGACCGAGATTCTTCCTCGGTCACGGCTTTGCGCTGGGGTATTTGTGTATGAATATCGTTGTGGTGGGAACGCTGTGGGCAGTGCTCAGGGCAGAGAATGCGCGACGGGACCGAGGTGAGAGAAACCACCGGCTAGATGGGATCGCAGAGGACGAATGGTTAGGAGACGATGATCCACGATGGAGGTTCCAGACTTGAGCGTGGAACATTTGTGGTTTGGGTCAGCAATTTCCCCCACTTTTTCGATTCAGGGGCTCCTCGCCGGACGAGTTCCGCATTGCGACATCTTAGAGCGGGTTGCAACATCCAGATGATCCAGCACTTCTCCAAGGCTCGACGCACGCCATTGCGGCTTAGTGGGTCACCGTTTGGATCCAATCAATTACTGCATCATGCATGGCGATCATCCTTATCGGCCCCGCATTTCATCATTGCAACGGTGCGATGTCTTCAATTTTTTCAACATTTGTACCACATTCTCTTCGTCGCTTTCGAAGCACATTTTTGGATTTCCTCCATTCTTGCTAATATCGCAGACCAACCAAAATGGCTCCAGGATTGCCCTCCACTGAGACCGAGACGAGCAGTCCTGTCCCAGATCCCAAGTCTCACGTATCGAAAGCCATCTTCCCGGACGGCATCAAGACATCTGGTCAACACGAGCCAATCTACGAAGACCTACGAGACTATGCCGACTTTCCAGAGAGCATTGACGGCCCCACCGTCTGGAAAGCCGAAGACTACAAGGACAATCCCGAGCGATGGGTCCACCACTTCAGCGAGCAGGAAATCAGCGAATTGAGCGCCGCTGCTGACGATTTTCGAGCATCCAACACGCCCCTGACGGGCATCACAAAGGTCTGATCATCGATCTCGCAGCCTTGCCCTCCCTAAACCTCCCTCCTCCCCGCCACCCCTGGCCCGGAAGCTCAGATCCATCTTCTCTTTCTAGGACAATTTCCCCCTCCCGCACCTCTCTGCCTTCCTCGCCTCCATCCGCAACGAGCTTCTCAACGGCAAGGGCTTCATCCTCTTCAAAGGCTTCCCCGTCGAGCGGTGGGGCAACCACAAATCCGCGATCGCGTACATGGGGCTGGGCACCTACCTCGGCTACTTCGTCAGCCAGAACGGGAAGGGCCATGTGCTGGGCCACGTCAAGGATCTGGGGGATGATGCGACGCAGATCGATCGGGTGAGGATCTATCGGACGAACGCGCGGTGTGTAACTGGTTCCATGCCCCCGTTGCCCCTTTTTTCCCGCTCCCTTTGGTTTCTGAGTTCCCCCCATATTTTTTTCAAATTGGTGTGTGAAGATGGGCTTGAAAGACACGCACCGCAAAAAGTAAGAGAACAAACTTGCTGAAGGACAGCGAACCCATCCCCACAGCCAATTCTTCCACGGCGACTCCTCCGACATCGTCGGCCTCCTCTGCATCGCCCGCGCCCTGGCCGGCGGCGAATCCGACATCGCCTCCGTCCACCACATCTACAACACCCTCCGCCGCACCCACCCGCACGCCCTCCGCCTCCTCACCAGCCCCATCTGGTACTTCGACCGCAAGGGCGAAGTCTCCCGCCACCAAGCGCCCTACATCCGCGCCCCCGTCTTGTATCTCGAGCCCCGCGGCCAGGGCCGCGTGTATTGTCGCTACGACCCGTATTTCATCCGCTCGCTGGCGCGGTTCAACAGTGGTCCCGATGCGGAGATTCCGCCGTTGTCTGCTGAGCAGGAGGAGGCGGCGCGGGTGTTGGAGGAGACGGCGGAGGCGGTCAAGTTGCATATGGTGCTCGAGGTGGGGGATATTCAGTTCCTGAGTAATAGCCACGTGTTGCATGCCCGGACGGCGTATACGGATCATCCCCCGCCGGTGCCGAGGAGACATTTGATGAGGTTGTGGTTGGGCACGCCGGAGGGGGAAGGGTAAGTCTTGACACCTTGCTTTTCTAATTTTGCTGATGTTTTTTTGGGGGGAAATTGGTATTTATGGGGACTGATGAGCTTGTCCGAATAGGGGATGGGCCGTACCGTTTCACGACTCCGAGGAGAAGAAGAGGGGAGGCGTGCAGGTTGATGATCAGCCCCCCGTGGCGCACTTGGATGCCGAGTAGGATACGTGGAGGTTGGATCGGGTTTTGGGACTGAGCAACACGTCTTGCGCTCTTGATGTTGAACTAGGCAAGCTCGTCCCGCGCGATCTTCACGAATGAACCGTCTTGAACACACGCTCGACCCGGTATGCAAGCTGTCGTTCGGAGGTCCAACAAGGGGGACAAAGGCGGAACTTATTGCGGCTGCTCGTCGCCCCCCCTTTCTTGCGTGCACGATGCGCCGTTCCGTTTTTTTCAACGTGGTCATATTCGGCATCGGGTTGCTTGACAGTCTTGCCACCGTTACCATCATATCCCCAAGCCACCGAATGTCTCCGATACCACATGCATATAACACTCTCGAGGCGATGCTTTCGTTCCCACTTGTATGCCATGTCGGTCCAATTCGTCCCATGTACATTCAGACCCGGGCAGGTCCCAAGCAGACACCAAGGAAGAGCTCGCTAGGTCTGACCCTTCGCAGTGGCCGAGGTACGTATTCGGCCTGTGGAGCCTTCAGCATTATTGCATCATGTGATATTTCCACTTGATGAAGGTGTAGACGTATACCTCAAGAGGACGCTATAAGAACCTGAATCGTGCATACGTCACACTAAAATCACAAGGTCGATACGCATCCTGACAATACTACTAGACGCATAAACGGACGTTCTAGTAACGCAGTGAGCAAGTGTCACCATTGTACCCCCTCCAAAATGCGTCTTCATCGTCAGACCACCTCGCAATGCAATCTTAAGACAGTACAACGGAGGAGCAACTTGCTCCGCTTGCGCTTGAAGTCGTCGACGTTTCAAAATTCCGGGACGCATGGATTATCAGTAACATACATGGCAATACTGCAGGAAAAGGAAAAACGCGTGCTTCTGGCGTTGACCCTTTTGAGGGCGCAGCGTAAAGCTGCTACCACAGCGTAGCGACCATTTTGCATCTTAAAATTCCAATATCAAATCAATCCCCAAATCCCCCAAAGCTCGTTAGCCACGCTTCCAGCCCTTAGAAGCGCGCACGTGGATCGCACGAACTGGCAAGACCAAAGCTCGAAAGGGAGATTCCGCCCCCGGACGACACCTACCTCTGACCAAGGATTTCAGACGGGGTGGTTCAGGTGGCCAAGCGTTCAACGCCAGACCTCATGATCTCACCCAATCCGGTATGGTATCGCCACGCTGTTGCACCCCCAGTTCAACGCCAGATGCTCTTCGTTGGTGGTTTAGGGAAAACGGGGTAACTCGGTGGCCAAGCTTTCGACGCTGGACGTTAGATATTGAGCAAACCTGGTATGGTACAGCCACGCTGTTGCACCCGGGATTCAATGCTGAAGGTCATATATTAATGGATTAGGTAAGGTGCCGTCCCCACACTATATATATGATGAAGGGGTACCTCAGTGGCCAAGCTTCCAACTCTGAACGTGATTTTTGATCAAATCCGGTATGGTACCGCCACGCTGTTGAACCCGGACTTCAACGCCAGATACTCTATGTTTGATAGATTGGGTAAGGTGCCGCCCACGAGTTGCCCCTGAAGGCCGGGGTTACTCAGTGGCCAAGCTTTGAACGCTGGAAGACGGGGTTGAACCCGAGAGGGTATGGGCAGGCAAATGTGTCATCACGTCGTGATGACGGATACCGCTTTGGGACGTTGGAGGGAGGATTTTCGCGTGGATGGCGGGTATCGACATTGTGGGGGTTTTGTGTAGTGAGAGTAGGCAGGATGAGCTGGGATTTGCCTTGGAGGTAAGGTTGGGCGGTAAAGTGAGTGGCGTAGATAGGTGATATCTTGTATACTATCTCAGGGTGCTTGCGATGCTCTTGAAGAGGGGAAGGCGGATGGAATGGAAGTCTTCGCCTAGGAAGAGGCTGTAGATCCTCTTGGACCTTCTCAAGCAATATAAGCACTCAAAGGGGCGATTGAAGACTGTCCGCAAGCATATTGACAACGGGAAAGATGCGCCAGCAGTACAATACTGCTCCTGTGACAGCGCGCTTAATGTTGTAGCGTAGCAGAATGCAGGAATTCAGTACAAGAGAACCTTCACGGTCTGATACGTAAAATTTGCAACGTCACTCTGAGAGCCAGATTAAATTTTGTTCAAGGATTTTGCAAAGTTGGATTAGACCTGCACACCTCGAGGACGGAATACAGTCAACAGGAAAACGGTGCCCATATGTTGAGGATCACCGTTCTGGGTAGATCAGACCACGACAAGTCTAATGGTGGTAGGACAGCAGAAATGAAATCAAAATCCTAGAGGTTACTTGGGTCAAGGGGGGTAGGCCTAGAAACCCTACCATTTACTTTGGAAAGGGAATTGGCAAAAGAGGAATCTCTTCCTGGAGTAGAAGATTGAAGATAGGCCCAGAGAATCACGCCGCAATGATGCAGATCTTGCGTGTCTGTCATGGTCGGCCGGGAAGAGCAATTGTAGTACATTGATAGAGATCGCAAATCAAGGACGACTTGAATTAAATAGGGAGATGTGGTAGTGATCCAGCGGCGAATCTGACCAACTTGATAATCAGAGACCGTTAGCATCATCAATGTTTTCACGAAATATTGCGGATTGTCCGTGTAGAAACTCTTGGAGGAGGTTGAATGTTGAAAGAAAGCGCTTCGCTAGACGCGTCAGACGCGTCACCCACCCCCAACCCCACAACACCCCACCCCTCCCAAACCCTTCCCCACAGCTCCATCTCCCCATTCTCCCTCCCACCCAATCTTACAGACACAAGCCCCCCCCCCCATGGCCGAACCCACCACCCACCACTCACCCCCTCAACCCTCCGCCCTCGAACAAGAAGTCCTCACCGAATACACAACTCTCCTCCAGAACCTGAACACGCTCTCCTCCACCCTATCCGACCTGGCCGACCGCCCCACCGCAGAGATCTTGGATGGTTTGAGGGGTCTGGAGAGGAAGACCGGGTTGGTGTGTACGCTGCTGAAGGCGAGCGTGTACAGTATCGTGCTGCAGCAGCAGATATGGAATGGGGATGAGGCGGGGGAGGGGGGAGGGGGTTGAGATGGGAGAAATTGGAGGAAGGGATGGAGAATTGGATGATTGTAAAAACCGGGGCGGAGGAAGTGAGGTTGGGAGAAGGTGTGGTTGGGTGCAGAGGACAGGGAAGGGGGGGCTACGAGAGAGGCCGAAGTAGGGCTTGGTACCTGATCGGAGGGAGATGGATTGAGCTACGGAAAGGCTGGATGAGTGATGATTGGAATGGTGTTACATGGTGCATGGCTGATCTCGATGATTGGTACACGAATAGGTGGTAGAGGCATTGAAAGGCTGGTAGAGCCGTTGAAAGGATAGTGGGTACGAGGAGACATGTTGGAGACGAGACTGCCATACTGATGGAGAATGTTCTGCATGATAGTCAAAGTCGAAGGTCATGCTCATGCCTAAGATATGGGCGAGTGGCGCCTCTTATTTCGTGATACTGGAATACCGATCGAACCTTTGATCTAGCATCAGGCCTCTGAAAAGAGGAGTTTCTAGATATTTGTGACCTGTATCTCGAAAAACCTCATTCCACGTCTCCCCTAGCATTTTCCATCTCCGCACTTTTCTCCAAGATCGCCACTCCTTCCACATGCCCCGTCTGAGGGAAAAAGTCAAAACCGCTTAGACTCTTGATATCGTACCTCGCGCCTTTCCCACCCTCCGCACCTCTCACCAACACACCTACATCCCTCGCTTGCGTGTGCACATTACAGCTCACATACACAATCGCTTGGGGCCCGAACCGCAACAGCTGATCTAGAAATGCCGTGTCGCATCCTTTTCGAGGCGGGTCAATGATCACGGCTGTTTCGTCGGATGGATACGTAATTTGGGAGAACAAGTGGGATGCGTCAGCGGTGATAAATGTGGCGTTGGGAATGTTGTTACTAGACGCGTTGATGCGGGCAGCGGCGATGGATGTGTCGGCAATGTCAATGCCTGTGGAGGCCGTGAAGAGGGACGAGAGGGTTATGGTGAAGAGGCCAGAGCCGCAGTAGGCGTCAATGAGGTACTTGAGTTGGAAGTTGTAGGGATTTTTCGATGATGATGATGGTGATGACGGTGCTGATGTTGGGGCTGCTTGGTGTGATCTCAGGCTATCACGGATGTAGGCTGTAAAGCGGGGGAGTACGGAATTGTTGTTTTGGAAGAAGGCACCGGCGGTGTTTTTGAAGGTATAGTTGTCGATGTACTCGGTGGCAGTGGCGTTGGAGTCTGTGACGCAGGTCTTGGTTTCAATATACGCAGGTTCAATCTTCTCATCACCATTTGTTTGTGATTGGTGATTCTGGGTCTCCTGTGCTTTGGCTGCTTCTTCTGTTGGTTGTGCCACACCATGGCTATTAGCATCTGCGAGAAACGCTGACTCGTCTTGCCCTTCTATTGACGACGGAGGCGTGGTTCTAACTGGAAGCTGGTCGGCCTGAAATGTACTTCCCATTGGCTTGACAGATTGCTGAGCCTCCTTCGGTATCCTCGTAGTACTTTCCCTCAGCAACAGAGTGGCTCCTTTCCGATACGACTTGATATTGTCAATCACCCGCTTCCTCTCCGCCCTCATGCCCTCCCTCACCGCATCTGTCCCAATCGGGCAATCCTCAATATCCATTGTCTTTTGCCTCCCCTTCATCATGAATCCAATGGGCGGGACTTCGTCAAAGACGTGTGGGATTGGATCCCGCCTACGCTTACGGCTATTGCTACCCGGGGGTCCATCAAAATGCGGCGTCAACTTGGTCCTATATCCATACTGCTTTGGTGATCCGATGGTGTCTTGCACGGCAGGGACGAGCTCCGGCGGCAAGGATGAAAAATTCTTATAGGCTTTCTCGACTATGCGTTTCTTGTGGCGCAATTGGACATCGTAGGGCAGCATCTGAAACTGGCAACCTGCACACTTACCGAAGTACTGGCATTTGATCAGATCATCGTTGCGCTCCTGTCCTGGCTTCAACACCTCCACCAGGTCGGTGAGCGAGTTGTTCGCGACTGGGACGTGATGAATGACTTTGGCTCTGACTCGATCGCCGGGCACGGTGAATGGCACAACGTAGACATGACGCTTCTTTTCGTCCGCGAAACCAATACCATCGCCGGTGGACGAAATGTCAGTCACAGTCACTTCGATCTCGGAGAAGCGTTCGGGTAGAGCTGCAGAGTCGATTGGGTCCGATGCGGATTGGACAGTAGATATATCGTTCGAAGCTGGACGACCATTTTCTATTTGCTGCAACAATTGTTTGACATCATATGAAAGGACATCCTCAGTAGAACCCTCGCTACTGGATTTGGCAGCCTTTTTCTGGCGTTTTGACGCATGCTGATTGAATCTCATGGATGCTGTTGGTCTTACAAAGTTCTGAAAATTCACAGCAGGCCTCGACAGCTTATATGTTGGAGATTTAAGAAACAATGTGCACATGTCATGTCGAGTGAAAGCCAGTATTGAAGCATTAAAAATACCAAGTCTTCGATTCGGCAAACCTGCCAATTCTCAAAATCCGTGCCAAGACTCGCGATACAATTTCGAAGTTGAGAAGCAAACGACTTCAAATGTCAATTAAGACTCAGCAGCAGCGTGAGAGCGTCGAACACCTCATTCGACTCCATATCATCGTCTACTCGCTACGATGAAGGCTTCGTCCTTGGTTCGTGCTACTGCAACCGGCCCACCAAAACCCTACATCTGCCGCCCCTGTCAACGCCGCTTCCTCCACGCTACCAGAGCTCGTCGCGGGGATGATGAACGACCTCCACGGCCATCGAGCAGCAGCACCACCTCCATCGCAGGCGTAAACATGGGCACCTCCCTCCAACCTACCTCTCCTCAACCCTTCGTCCCCGCCCGACCCCCGACCACCAGCGACCCCAACGAAATCACCGCCGCGGACTTCAAACCCTACACCCCCGCCGAACTCTCTCAACTCCGCCAACACTACACCCCCGCGCAAATGCGCGCCATCCTCGCCGGCGAACGCGCCGTCTCCCCCCACGACCTCGCCACGCAGACGAAATTCCGGACCAACGACCCCTGGGCCATCGACTACGCCACCGATTTCGCGCGCCACCACCCCGTGCTGGACAAACCGCTCCGGGCCCCGGACTCGCACCACGATCCGACGCAACGCTTCAAGACCGCCGAGGAGATCAAAGACGACGTCGCGGACTTCATCGCCACCTTACCCGACGAGCCCACGGGCAAGGAATTCCTCGACTGGCGCGACAACCGCGCGCGCCTCATGGTCGGCAAGGAGGAAGCCGAGCGCGATCCCATCCACTACATGGCCCCCGAGATCCCCAAGGGGATCCCCGGGCTGGCTGATCGGGCCCGCAAGAAGAACAAACAACCCCCCGCAGCGAACCCGACTGCTCCTGGCGGAGGACAACAGCAGCAGCAGCAGCAGCGAGAAGAAGAAGTCACCCCGGCCCTCGCCCGGCTGATGAAGCAAACGGGCCTCACCTCCTCGGAAATCAAGAAATTCCGCACCAAGCTCCTCGTCTCCCACCGCGTCGTCAACCAGACCCGCCTGGGCAAAATCCAATCGCTGTACTACCTCGCCGTCGCCGGCTCCCCCTCCCGCGGCCTCCTGGGTATCGGCGAGGGCAAATCCTCCGAGGCCAACGATGCGCGCCAACAGGCCATCTACGCGGCCATCCGCAACCTGACCCCGATCCCGCGCTACGAGTATCGGACCATCTTCGGGGACGTGAAGGGGAAAGTCGGCGGGGTGGAGTTGGAGCTGTTCAACCGGCCGCCCGGGTTCGGGATCCGGTGCCAGCATCTGATTCATGAGATGTGTCGGTGCTGCGGGATCAGTGATATGGCGGCACGGGTGGGGCGGAGCAGGAATAAGATGAATACGGTGAAAGCGGCCATGCAGGCGTTGTTGGGGCAGAGGCTGCCGGAGGAGGTGAGCAAGGGGTTGGGGAGGAAGCTGGTGGATGCAAGGAAGGTGTATTATGGGGGGAATGTGTAGGGTGAGTTGAGGGGGTTGGGTCTGTGATTGGGAGGGGTGATCCTCTTGAAGGGAGAGGGGGGGGGGGGGAAGTGGTGTATGTGGCTCTTGAGAAAGCGCAGTTCTGTAAGTAGAAGATATCTTATAACCAAATCATTCGAAGAATCAGTCAGCGCCCTCCTGTCTCTCTTTTTGTTGTAGCTCGAACGATGGCTCGATTATTGGAATTTCGTGATCATCACATACGTGAACTCTGATCTCCCTCTCTTTTTCGCGCTTACGCCTTCGTTTCCCAGCTGGTGCGTACCAGGATCATCGCATCTCCCACCTCAGTGACGGCCCAACCTTCCAGAATTACTGACATTACCACCAATCACCCCTCAAAATCATAATCTAAATCTAGCGCAAGCGACAGTCACCCACCGCATTGAAATCACCCCCCCCTTTCATCATCCACCTTCCTCGAGGTCCCCTCACCCCCTCACCACTTCCCTTTCCATCACGAGCTGGCCAACCCCTTGCTCCCCAGGAACCCCTCAATGACGCCATACGCACCCGTCGCGTTGTAATGCGCATTGATCCCGTGTCCCGTTTCCGGCTGGATATACACGGTGAAATCGCTCGGGTCCACTTTGGGGAAACTCTTCGCCACCGTGGCGGGGACGGAGGAAACGTCCGGGTTTCCTGTTGCGAAGCAGTCGCCGCCGCAGTAGGGGAGGTCGTTTGCTATATCATCTCAATATTGCGTTTTGCGTTGCAGGGAAATGCGGAGAAGGGCAAAGGAGAGGGGATTGGGGAGTGGGGAAAGGGGTGAGGCAGTGGGAGAAGAAACGTACAGCCAGTGATGACGAGGACGGGCCCGGCGAAATTGTTCGTCATGGGTAGGGAGCCCAAAGTGAGCAGTTCACCGACGGTGACGGGTTGCTTGGTGTTTTCCCCCGCGAGCAAGATCCCCTGATCGAAATGGCCGGGGAGGAAGAAGAGGTACTGGTTCGCGTTGATGTTGCTGTTGGTCAGATAACCATCGGCATAGTCTAGCGGCGTGGCTGGAGGCGTCATGGTCAGTCCGGCTACTAAGTCAGTCAGGCTGTATTCGACGAGGAGCGATTCCGTCATTGCGTCGACCTGCAGAGGGCCAGGGAAAGTGCCATTGCCAAGGCGGAAAGGTTGGTTCTTGTTGGCAAGGACGAAGTCGGAACCGGCGCCGAAAAAGGGGACGAAGGTGCCGTTGGTGGAGAAGCCGGTGAGGACGATGCCGTCGGAGATGTTGGGGTAAAGGTCTACGAGGGCGTAGGTCTGGGCGGAGCCGAATGAATGACTACAGAGAATGAGCTCCCAAGGAACAGTTGTTATTGGGCAGAGGGAGAGAGGGCGAGAGAGGGAAGAGGACATTCAGGAAATTAGACTCACCCGACATGCACAATCTTATCGAAAGCATGGCTTACAGTTGGGAAGGTGCCTGCGCGGAACATGTTCGTGATTTCTGCCAGGGCGGCGACTTCAAGAAATGACTGGATCTCATTGAGAGGTTCACCGTGTGACGAGTTACCGATACCCAGGCGGTCGTACGAGAGAGTACAATATTTGGACTGGTCCACGGCATAGTTGAGGTAGCTGTAATTGAAGTTGTTGTAGGAGAGATCCCAGTATCTTCAGCATCTGCGGGTCAGTATCTTGCCGAACGGGCTCAGTTTCAGGACTCCGGGATCACGCACGTCTTGTCAAACCCAATGCCGTGGGTCAAGATCTGAAGGGTTGGGTTGGTCACGTTGGATTGATCAGGCTGGCAGAATTGGGTGCTGATCTGATAGGTGCCAGAGGTTGTTTGGTAGCCGGCGAGGGCTTGATCGGTGAAGTTGCCTCCTTGTCGGGTCAGGCTTTGGGCAAAAGTTGTTGCTTCAAGACTTGTTGATGGGACATCAATGTTGAATATTCCAGTGCGTGCTGAAACAGTCACTGGGATGGTAATATTTCTGCATGACTTTGCTGCTGCGTGGCTAGTGAGTAGTGCCAGACTCGCGACTGCAAGGTTACGCATGCTGGACATTGTGAGGATGGGCAAGGCAGATGGTTAGTGGCAATGGATGATGCAGCAAGAGGCTAGATGATGAAGGGTGTAGCAAGAACAAACGGACACCACGATTGAGGATCTGTGGGATTCTTAGGCGTGGAAGCAGAATTGGACGACAATATAATTCATGGTGACGATGAATGATAACAAGCTCCAATGACACAAAGCGTACTTACCTCCGGGAACGGCACATCCGTGAGGGGGCTTTGGAGTGAGAGTGAGGTACTCGGGACCTGGATCTGGAAGCAACGCCCAGTGACCTACATACCAGTCGAGCCCACAGTAGAAAAACCAAAAAAAAGCAGAGGACTCAAGTGTTCGAGGCAAAAAGCATGTGCGTTTGGATCTACCGTGCGTGCCTGGATGTTGTGACGTTGTCCAGTCCCCGCATTCTAGGGAAATTTGGCCATGCAGAGCAGCTGCTATGAGAAAAAGTTAATCTCCTCATGGCGACACGTTACTGGCCAACGGGATGGGCGTGGCTCGACCGAAGGACGAAGATGGTAACGCAGATAGATCCATGACATGCGGTAGAACGACGTGAAGTCATGCAAGTGGCAATAGGCGCACGAGGTGCATCATTCCATCTTCTTAGCGCAATGCGCTATATTCGGTGCTTCCGGATTCGGATTGCAGATCCAAACATGATGTAGATGTACTCATCCGATATACCTATTGTGTCTGTGTCTTGACTCTTGAGGGACATTTCTCCGGTCTCACCGATTCACAAGCTCCCATACTTCGGGCGGATGGAAAATGAAAGTCAATTACGAGGCCTCTTCTGCAGCCTGCAACGACGTTAATGTTGCGCAGGGCCAAAGGATCGCTGCCGGCCTGGCTGTCCAAACGGTGTTCCCTACCGCTGGTGGCGCCGTTTGCTTTCCCTTGCATTACGAGATCATTACTGGTAATCGCATGCACTGGTTCTGGAAGCCTGACCGCTTTCTTACCTGCAGCTGTTGTGGGTGTGACTGGCGACGATGAACATTCGGCAACGGCGCAAGATTCGTATGCGGGGTGCGGGTGCATTTCCATTGCATTGCTTGATGGCGACACATATCCTGCACATTTCGTCCAATTGTGTCCTGTTCACGCAGCTAGTATATGTAGCTGTATCTTGACAGCTCTGGGTCCCCGTTGAAAAGTCTGCGGGCGCGATCTAAAACCTAAGGCGACAGGAGATAGTCTTGCAGAAAGCGAGCTTCTGATTATCTCATCCAGATGTTCGATATCGTACATCGAAAATGGTGCCGGAAAAGGAACAAGTGTGACATGCGTGCCTACGATTCATACCCAACATTGGGAGGGCTGGGTAAGATGTATGAGGGGATTCTCGTCTTCTAGCCAAGGTTCTCGGGACGACATTAGTTTTAGGATCCACTTCACATTGGACTCATGTGGATACGTGTGGCCGCACCCATTGCAAGGTCCCTCGGTTCTTCTGAATTGTCGTGCCTAAGAGGATGTGATGCCAGATGCCAATCTTCCGGTAATTTCCCCCAACCGTCCATTGTTCTCACCACGAGTGAAGCGCCTGCGTCAAGCAATGCAGTCAGTATATCCAACAAGAGCGAGCTGCTGTAATGCGAATGACGATTTGTAGACATCTGAAAATTCTCGAAGTTCGGGATCTGTGAACGAGTAGGGACGGCGAAGACAAAGAGCGAGCATAAAGCAATAGGCGCGTCGTAGACGGATATCTGCAGTCACTACGAAGCCCTCGAAAGCTCAACGACGGCGAGTGATTCGGCACAACATGACTCCGTCGTTGCTAGATCAGATCATCGCGATGAGGACCTTGCAAAGGCGTTCAAGAGCCAATTCGATCGGTACCGGCTGCCAAATATCGAAGCTGCAGTATTGGTATCGCAGTATTCTTGAAAGTCGGAAAAGGGGCCAAAAGGTAGCACGTCAAGAGTAGGTCAAGGTCTTTAATGGTGATGATTGATATTGCTGTTGTGTTGGCAAACATCCTATCGGACTTCTTCCTCCCAGAAGGCCTTGCCGGCAGTCATCGACAGCAAATTCTTCTCCGTTCGTCAACTTCAAGCCGAGCCGGAAGGAAAGCGTGTGAGCAAACCGAGCCGGAAAGAAAGTGTGTGAGCAAATCGAGCACGATAATGATACAGTCTTCGTCCAACAAATGAGATGATCAATCAGTGCCGTGCCGCCGATAATCGATGTCGTCAGCCCTCCAGTCTCAGTCTTGAATCATTTCTTCCCAGGTTTCTTCAACCCGCCTTTCTTCAAGCTTCACTCCCGACAAAGAGCGTTCAAGAGATCTCGTCCATGCCCATGTCCTGCTCGCCGTTTGCCGCGGGCGCAGCAGCTCCGTTGGTCGCAGGGGCATTGTCCGTTGCGGTGGCGCCGTTGGTAGTACCAGGGACGAAGTAATCCGCCATCTCAGCATCGAGCTCATCCGCAGTCTTGGCCTTGGGACGGCCAGGGCGACCACCCTTCCGACCTCCACGACCGCGTCCAGGTCGTCCACCCCGAGCAGCAGTAGCTCCGTTAGTAGCTGCCTTAGGCGCAGCAGACTTTGGTTGACTTTGATACGTTAGCCAGGATCCTGGAGGCGGTGCCATTGTTCACGTACGTCATTCTGTCGCTGAGTCCTTTGGGTGGTGGTAGCGTGGCTGATGCATCGAGAACCACCTCAATCTGTACATCGTATTAGGTTCTTCGGTTCGTATATCCAGTGGAGCGGCAAGAGTACCTTCATGGGACGTTTGTCCACAAGCATGCCGTTGAGCTTCTTCATGGCTTCGTTGGCGCTGCCTGGCTTTTTGAACTGGATTGTGGCTATCCCACGGCTGACACCGTTAGGCCCATATGTGAGCTGGACCCTCAAGACAGGAGCAACAGATTTGCCGAAGTATTCCTATTGTAGAAAGGTGTTCCCGCGTTAGTCTATAAAGGTGCGATGGAAGATGACGCGAAGAGAGGCAAGCGACTCGTTGATCACAGGAGCAGCATCGGAGCAGAAGAAGCATGGCGCAACATCCGATCCAACACCAGCGAGCGAGCAGCGAGTGTTAGTGTGGTTAGCAGGAGGAATCCCTCGAAATCTTCTATAGGCCAGTAAACCAGGTCATCGAGCCAGAGCGAGGTCGTTTGTTGGGCCAGCGTGGATCCAGGTCCAGGTAAGTCCGTGCGTCAAGGTCCATGGTGCCGAGGCTGAAGTTGCAGCATTGTCAAAGACTCCAATTGCATGACCAGAGATGAAATGAGTTGAAGTCACAAAGTACTCGTCGTCTTTATCATGTCTCAAGTTGTTGAGCGCTTCAGAGGATCTTTCGTTACAGCCGCTGTTTGAATTGCTTGGGCAGGAGCTGGAGTCACCACCGGTTGAACGTTGCGAGGTGCTGTCTATGTGGACCAAGGCCCGTTTACCAGCTTGTATGATTGCATCTGTATTTGTATTGAGAGAGCAGCGTCTTGCTCGATCGAGTCCTAGATGGCGGGAAGATCATTCCTCCTGAGAGATGGTAGTTCCTCGGGGCTGTGCTATACTCGCTGCTCTGCTCGCTGATGCACCGAAGGAGATGTCATGGTGAATTAGAACACCATATGATAACTTTTTCAATCGCTCGTTTTATAGCCGCATGTAGAAGCGATACCTTCCTCAGTCAGCAGTGGAGCTGGAGAGCATGTGTGCCAGACATGTCTCGTGAGCATTCCCACCATGAGTGCGTGACTGAGAATTTCTCAACTCCGTCGCGCAGCGTCCAGTGCTACGAGAGCAAGCGCAGTGAGCGGACTTGTGGAGGAGATGGGAAGGATCTGACTTCGTGCGCCATGTATGGTCAAAGGCCATCTCGTGCAATCAAGGGTCCCGCGCCGTTGAAAAGAATATCGGTGAAGGTCGCAGAGATCGAATGGCAAGGGATAGATGGCGAAGGAAATCCAAGAGCTTTGTTGGCCTCGTCAGGTCAAACATACCTTTATCTGGGTTTCGTTGACATCATTGGGCTGAGTGCATTAGTACGACGTTGGACAGACTTGGAAACCACGACTCACCAAGTTGCTCACGATGATCTTTGTTCCGCCAACAGCAGAAGCATCACCGTTGGTTGCGGTAGCCTTGGCTGCTGGGGCCCTAGCTCTGGTGCTCTTCTGAACTCCTCCGACTGGGGCTTTGGTGACTCGAGTACCGGTTGGAGCTCGACGGCCTCGCCCGCGTCGGGCAGTGTCCTTGCGCGAGCTGAGGATCTCATCCAAAGACTGATCGAGTTTTCCAGACATGTTGATCGGATGTGATGGCTTAGTTGAGGTTTGTTTGTGAGCGGATGTTGGGAAGCGTTTGCTTTGATGGACTCTTTGGTTTGGTTGGCTTGAGAGCTTCAAGAGCTGTGTTTGTAGAAGGATTTGGCAGTGTGCGTGATGATGGCAGGCGTTTTTTGATGTTGATGGAGTGGTGGTTGATGGCTTTGCTTACAAGGGATGGTTGAAGAGAAGAAGAAGCAATGAAGGTCGGCGCAAGAAGAGATTGAAGTCGCCTTGCGCGAGTGTTGCCTCGTAAGATTTCTCTTGTGTCTCGAAAGTGCGCTACAGTGGCTTGGTGTGAGATTGTGAAGAAAGCAGTGTCATTCAAAGTGGTTATTCGGCTTGTGTCAAGTGATGTTGTTTGAACATGACGTGAAGGATGAAGGATGGAAGAGCGAGGGAAGTCCAGGCTGCAATTTGCGACAACACAAATAGCAGGCTTGGCAGTCTTGTGATTTCGCTATTCCGTTTTTAGGCTAGTGACTCATCACCTATCATTCGACATCACGCATTTGTAGCCAGTACTTGGGATGAGCTCTTCATTAGAGTATTGTACGCTCTATTTCAAGTATTTGATAAAGTAAGTCCCTCTCACACTAGGCAAAAATGTCATGTTGGTTCTTTGTCCTTAAGCATTCAACTTTGGTGCACTCATGGATTCGCTATGGTGATTAGATCTCAGACCACGTCTCTATGGGCTGCATAGCATGTACAGAACATGTATCTCCTTCGAATTTTTCATTACTTGAGCCTTGATGGCGGGTTCTCTTCTTTTTCTCCACAATCAGGGTACCTCCTCAATCTTGGCTCCACCAGTGGCCTTTGGCTCCTCTGCAGTCTCGCCTGCTTTCCCCTTTCCTTTGCCCGCGATCTCTTCTTCTTCACCTTCGCCCTCGAGGCCAGGCATGTCATCATCGCCCTCGTCGCCCTCGTCGTCTTCGTCTCCCTCCCCAGAAAGGTCAGGCATGCCGCCAGCCCCAGCGCCACCACCGAGTTTCGAGAAGTCTGGATTGCCGTGTTAGCACCCTACTAGAACCGAAAAGAGGAACGAGGGACCAGGGATGACATACCGATACCCCCGAACCCGCCATCACCACCCATGCCTTCCATGCCTGGCATACCACCCATGCCTTCCATGCCACCCATGCCACCCACACCACCCATGGCATCCTCCTCGGGCGCGGCATCCTGCTCGTCCTCATCCACCCACTTATCGAAGTCCGTCTTCAGAAAATGCACCTTTTTGCTGTCCTTCAGCAGCCTTGGCCAGTAGTCCGCCTTCAACTCCTTCTTCCGGAGCACAAGTATGACATCGCGGCTGGAATGATGGCTTTTACTCGCGTCGACATCGATCTCGCCATACAGAACGAGCTCGACGTGGTAGGTCACTTTCTTGGTCTCAGAATGACCCGTGAAATTTACGGAAGTGGGCTTGAGGTCGATCTTGCAGGACTTTGAGGGGACGTCAGGAGCGCCAATCGTCAAGTAGACATAATTGCGTTCTGGGTCCGAGGTGGAGGAGCGTTGCGCCCATGTTACTGTTGGCTATTAGCATGCGCAAATGACGAGAGAGCTGAGGTTGCTGTACCTTCAGGTGTGAGTGTAGGATCGGACATTTTGATTGAAATGCACAGTAATCACTGAAGAGGGGAACGGCGTGAAGGAAGATGCGCTCGAAGTGAAGTTTTTGGGAATGACGAAGACGTAAAGAGGTAAGGCTAGCGCTAGACGGGTATAGAATTCAATCGAAGCATGCAGGGGTAGGTTGGGCTCCCAGCTGAAGATTGTGAAGAGGCCAACAAGGACTGTAGGCAGGCTGTTAAAGGATGATGGCTGTAAGATTGGCAAGCTCTGAATGCTTCCCAGTGTAGCTTTGGGAGGAAAGGTTTATGTTAGCAGACTCTAAACGCCAAAACTTGTGTGACAAGTGACAAAACTAATTCTCAATTAAGGTTAGGCATATCCGACGTTTCCCCGAGCATATTGAATTTGAGTAGGCAGAGCTTCATATTTCAACAAGCATGTAGAGAAAGTGCTTCATGACACAAGGCTGGACCAAATTCGATACTCCTTAATCATGGCTGTGCTCTGATTTCTTGCTCCATACACATTCCCGACCTTGGAGCTGGGACACAACGATGGAGTCCCTCAAAGCCGTCTTCTGGAAGCCGGATCCAGCGGCGCAAGTCAGTATCCCTTCCCCCTTATACAACCCTCCCCCCCTCCAAATCCACACCAAATCTCCTGACATAGCAATCCTCCAACAGATGAGAAAATGCAACGCCCTCATCCGCACCAACACCCGCAAACTCGAGCGCGACATCCTGCACCTCAAGACGCTCGACCAGAAGACCCGCACCTACATCCTCGCCTCCTCCAAGCGCGGCCAGCGCAACCCGTCGCAGGCCAAGACGGCCGCCGCCGAGACCCGCACCTTCGCCCGCGAACTCCTCCGCATCCGCAAGCAATCCGCCCGCCTGGCCACGTCCAAGGCCCAGCTCCAGAGCGTGGGCATGCAGGTCAACGAGGCCTTCTCCGTGCGCAAGATCGAGGGCAGTATCAAGGCGTCCACGGGGATCATGAAGGATGTCAATTCCCTCGTCAGGTTACCGGAGCTGACGGGGACGATGAGGGAGCTGAGTCAGGAGTTGATGAAGGCGGGGATTATTGAGGAGATGGTTGGGGATAGTCTGCCGGATGAGGAAATGATGGAGGGGGAGGATGAGGAGGCTGAGAATGAAGTGGAAAAGGTGCTTGGGGAGGTGTTGCAAGGGAAATTGGGGAAGGCGAAGGTGGAGGCGGGGCCGCCTGTGTCAGAGGAGCCAGGAGCGGCCGCTGCAGTGGACAATTTGGAGGAAGAGGAAGAGGCTACGTTGGAGCAAATGAGAGGGAGGTTAGAGGCGTTGAAGAGCTGATGGGATCGTCGCCGAGACATGTCGGTCATTGCTTGAAAGCTACGGGAATGGAGTCCTCCCGGTTCGCTTGGGTACGCTCGGAGTTGGGGATTATGACTTGTAGATCATTGATTTCCAATTATGAGGCATGTACAAATGTAATTCCGCCATGAAAAATAGCAGGCCGCACCACCATCCACTCCAACGCTCGTTCAATCCAGATGCGGATTGTATGTACGTCGCTATCAACAGCCCAAAAACATCAGTTGTTCCCTATTTAAACCACACTGGCATCGTTCTTGCCCATATACTCATCGCTCGAGCTGTTGGTCTGGCGGTTCCTCAACGCGTTGGCCGCGCCCGTCTCCATCACACCCGCTCGGCTGATATGTCTCATCAAACCCTCTTCTCCATGCTCATGCACAGCATGGCCCTTTCCAATCTTGCTCAATGAATCCCTCATCAAGAATTCATAGTAGCCAGTCGCGAATAATGTGGCGGGCACGTTGACCAAGATTGCAATCCATGAGTAATTATAGTATGAGAAGGATTCACCGCCAAAGAAGATGGCAGCCACGATACGAGTGCCCAAGTCACGAGCCAGATTCGTGGAGATGGAGATATCAGCGAAACCCCAGACCATGACGGCATAGGCGAGGCCAATGGCGAAAGGGGCGGATTGGGCGGAAACGAATGGGTTGGCCGGGTCGAGGCAAGCCCAGATGACAATGCCGATGAAGGAGTCGACGAAGAATTCGGTCATGAAGAGGTAGCCCAGGTTTCTGTCATCAAAACTTTAGCCATTGCTTTATAGATGAAGATTGGGAACCAGGGCTGGAGGAGGGCCATAAGGGTACCATACGTCTGATTTGGATTTGGGAATGTACAAAGGATGCTGGCTGGTCCGCCATTATATACCAAAGGCTTGCCAGCAGCTAGTGTTGCTTCCTTGAAGGCCGAGATCTCGGGCCAGTACATTCCAACCATCAGCAGTCCAGCGATAAAGGCACCGAAAATTTGGGAAAATATGTAGTGTGGCACTTTCTTCCATGGAAAACCTTGCCAGACTGCAAAGCAGATGGTGATGGCTGGGTTGAAGTGACCACCACTGGTCGAGGCGCATGTGATGATGGCGAATGCAATGCCAATACCGAAAGCCCATCCTATCTGGAAGAGAGAGCCAAATGCTGCGAGCCCGAAATTGTCTTCAGTTACCTGAGGAATACCGCCACTGATGGTGAAGCCTGTGATGGCCGCAATACCGGGGAAGACGTAAAAAAAGACACCCGTGGCTTCAGCCATGCATTCACGCAGGATGCGTGGACGAGAGTGCTCAAAGTCAAGCTTGCGTTGAGATACTGGCTTGGTAGCGACAACATGTCTGCTCAAATGCTGTTGAACAGCTTCTGTAGCACCAATCTCGAGATCGTTGGTCTGCAGACGCCGCATGTCGTTGCTGGCCATGATGGCGTAAGGTCTTGGGCTGGTCTTTTTGAACCTGGTGTTTGCAAGGTTTTCTGCCAGGGAAATATCAAGCAAGAGCAGAAAGAGGTTGATGATATTTCACAGCAGAAGGAAGTCGCAGCACAGCAAGATTAATAGCAACACGAGAGCGAGAGCATGGTCAAAAACGAAGACATTCCCCCTCACCTGTATCCTCAGCAATTGCTGAATTTACCGAGGTGATGGCATGCCTGAGTAGCAGCAGATTGCCAGACGGATCGTCACGGCCGTCACGGCATGGTAACCGGCAATCTGAAGCACTTGAGCCCTGTGAATGGCCACGGACACTTTGTCTCACACACCACTAGGATGCGACGACGTCTCTCATTTGGATCCCGATTGCAAGTGATGTCGTGAAGACATGTCCGTCAAGGGCTGTGATAGCTCACAGATAATGCATCATGCACTCGGTCTCTCATGGATGCATGCATGAATAATAGGAAGATTGTTCCGCATCCGATGGAACCGACAGGTTGGACGCTGGGTCACTGGCACCAGTGGGAGCCGACGGTGTGGGCTCGTGGGAGGCATGCAAGGCTAGCGTTGCCTAACGGCAGTCGCAAAGCTTCTCCCCACAGATCGCAAACTCTGAGGTTCGCAAGACTCCTGAGTCTTTGCCCATTTGCCCCGTTCCCATTTGCCCTGGTGCCCTATTTTGTCAAGGTAGCGTGTTGATTGGTGGTCGCACGAGGTACTAAAACCTGGAATGCGGAGTAGGAAGGTGACACGGCTCGGTCGGTCGTTCGTCATGATTAGCGCGAACAGATCCAACCTGGGGAAAGACCGGCGTCGATTCTAAACCTTTCCGAGTCCTGATTGAGGGGCCATAGCCATAGCACTCCAGAGATGCAAATACTAGATACCATATCATTCTGTGAAGAAAAAGTTGCTTCATGATCGTGGAATAGACCAGATTGCAACACCAGCAAGGCCAGTGAAAATCGAAGAACCAGTCGTAGGTAGCTTGGATGAAGCAAGTATTTCTTGAATCAAGGTATCCTGACTGTGAGGCTCATTGGGTTGATCGGATCATCAGTCCTTGCCCTCGACCATCATACTCGATGCTCGTGTCGTGTAATAGATATGAACCGGAGCCAAGCTCAATAACTTCAGTCACTTGTATCATTCTCGTTGCTGGCAATCCCACCAGGTGGTCTCAAATTGACAGCATCATGCACAATATTCCGAATGCTCCAAAGGTGCAAGATCCATCCACCTTGATGGCTACTTCGCCATATTATTCAGGCCAATGTAGGCCATGAGATGATAAAGGATTTTTCATGTCAACGATAATCTGTGACTGGGATGATCTTTAATCTGGTATCAATATTGGTGCGGAACAATTTCCGTGTCTTCCCAATCGACATCCTCCGTGAATCTCGTCATCCTTCCTCGAGGTCTCACGTATCTGTGTCTCGATCCATCGACAGATGCGCTGCTATTGATAGCACAGTGGTCTAGGACTAGTGATTCTTCACACCCTGTACAACCGGCAAAAAGGACGAAATGGCAGACTCCAGTCTGAATTGAGCGTGGGCAGGACTCGCCCCGCATTTCGACGACCAGTCGCAACGTCGAGCGGGCGTCGGACCCATATGCCGCTTATGTCGCCCATTTTCCCAACGCTCTTCCGGACATACTGCCCTGTGGTCTAGATTGTCGTCCGTATACCAAGAAGATCAAGAGCGGAGCATGCATGAAGCTTGACTCAGGAGATGCTGCTAAGGCTAGATCAGGCACTTTGGAAACACTCGTAGAAGGATCCAACTCCGCCGCCGGGAGAACGGAGATCAGACCTTGACGAGCATGGAGATATGCGTGTACCAATGCTTGTCTGGTTTTTATGCACAGCGTGCATGCCCCTCCCAAATGTGGGGTCAAGAACGTTGTCGTCTTGCCTTTTATACACATGCTGCGTCCTGTTGTTATCCCCTCCCCTCAATATCTCTCATTCTGAAACCAAAGATCAATTGAAATCAAATATACCATTCTGATATTCTCACCTGCAATTGACAACATACGAATCACACAAGATGTCTCAAAACATTCCAGAGAAGCAATGGGCTATGGTCATCGAGAAGACAGGAGGACCTGTCGAGTACAAGGAGATCCCAGGCAAGACTTGACCCCATCACTACGAATTGAGGAAAGCCAATTGCTGACATCCCAGCACAGTCGCCAAGCCCGGCCCTGACGAAGTCCTCGTCAACATCAAATATTCCGGCGTCTGCCACACCGACCTCCACGCCGTCAACGGCGACTGGCCGCTTCCCACAAAGCTGCCCCTCGTAGGCGGCCACGAAGGCGCCGGTGTCGTCGTAGCCCGCGGCGAGCTGGTCAAAGACGTCGAGATCGGTGATCACGCAGGCATCAAGGTAGAAAGATCCCTCTCTCCCTCCCCGCTATATCCTCATCTACCCCTCCATAACCAGAAACAAACCCCTCTCCTTCTTCTCATACCTAACACATCCACTAACCCAAATCGATGGCAAGTGGCTCAACGGCTCCTGCCTCGCCTGCTCCTTCTGCCAAGCCTCGGACGAGATGCTCTGCCCCAAAGCCCTCCTGTCGGGCTACACCGTCGACGGCACTTTCCAACAATACGCCATCGGCAAAGCCGCGCACGTGGCCCGCATCCCCAAGGACGTGCCCCTCGACGCCGTCTCCCCCGTCCTCTGCGCGGGCATCACCGTCTACAAGGGCCTGAAGGAATCCGGCGCCGTGCCGGGCCAGACCGTCGCCATCGTGGGCGCCGGCGGCGGGCTGGGCAGCCTGGCGTGCCAGTACGCGAAAGCGATGGGGCTGCAGGTCATCGGCATCGACACGGGCGCGGAGAAGGCGAAGATGGTGAAGGAAGAGCTCGGGGCGACGGCGTTTGTGGATTTCGCGACCAGCAAGAACGTGGTCAAGGATGTGCAGGCCGCCACGGCGGATGGCGCGGGCCCGCATGCGGTCCTGCTGGTGGCCGTCAACGAGAAGCCCTTCCAGCAGGCGGCGGAGTATGTGCGGCCCCGGGGCACGGTGGTGGCGATCGGTCTGCCCGCGGGGGCCTTCCTCAAGGCGCCCGTGTTCGAGACGGTGATTGGCATGAAGACGATCAAGGGGAGCTATGTGGGCAATCGGAAGGATACCGGCGAGGCGTTGGATTTCTTCCGCAGAGGGTTGATCAAGGCGCCCTTCAAGACGATCGGGATGAGTGAGCTGCAGAAGGTGTATGACTTGATGCATGAGGGGAAGATTGCGGGGAGGTATGTGGTGGATACCAGTAAGTAGATGAGAATGGATGAAGTCGGGGTGGGGAAAGAGGGTTGAAGATTGTACAAAGAAGACGTGATTGATTTGCAGAGGAAATCGTGTTGGAGATGTTTGAGTAAGGCGGAGAGGTTGGGATCGAAGGAACGGAAAAAGCGAGATACAAGCGTGAACTGAAAGACATAGTTCTCATGTGACCTCAAGGTGTACACTGTGAAATTGTGTGCCATTCAATCGTCTGCATTGCGAAGATGATAAACCTTTCGTTGACGGTACCTTCCCCTTCCAGTCCTCTACATCTATCATCAATGCTCGCCAAATCTCAAGAATTTAGGCAAAGTTTGGCACATCCATTTCATTCTCTGGAACACTTAAGAGCTTCTTCCCATCCGGTCTATGTACGGCTCATCCAAGCATACGTTTATGACGACGCTTCGTTCACCATCCTCAGCCTCCCTCTTTTCACACATCTACTTTCCAAAAACTTTGTCATACCCGGTCAAAGCAAACCGATACTTGACATCGTTCTTACTGACCCTTTCCACCGCCTCGGCACACCCTTTCTCTCCAATATCTAGGGTCTCAATCATCGGCTTGATGTTCTTCTCACTCGCCAATTTCAACATGCCTAGCATCTCCTGACGATTCCCGATGTGGCTCGCGCCCATCTTGCAGCCATTGATGGTGAAATCCTGCGCCATGATCTTGGGCAGCGGCTCATCCGGCAGCCCGACATGATGGAACTCGCCATTCACGTTTAGGGTGGACATGTAATCCTGGATGTTGAAGGTGTGGGTCATGTCGGCCGTGTTGAGGATGAAGTCGAAGGCGAAGGCCCAGTCCTTGTGCCAGTCCTTGGTCTGGGTGGCGATGAACTTCTTGGCGCCGAGTTTGAGTGCATCGGCTTCCTTGCGAGGGGAGTGCGAGATGGCGTAGACTTCAGCGCCGAGAGCGGCAGCCCAGAGGATGGCGAAGTGGCCGAGTCCGCCGCTAGGACAACTTGTGTTAGATACCAAGAAGGAGAGTCGAATGAGGAGGGAAAAGGGGGAAGCTTACACTCCAATGACAGCGATCTTCTTTCCTGGACCGATGCCAGCGCGGACGAGCGGACTCCAGACGGTCAATCCAGCACACATCATCGGGCCGGCGTCCGTGTTTGAGATGTTGTCCGGAATAAGGAAGGTGAAGTACTCGTGTGAGCGGACATGGCTCGAGTAGCCGCCCTGAGCGATTGTGCCGTCCTTGTACGGCGCCCCGTATGTATCTATCGACGTAGTCAGAATGCCAAATGGCGAAGTTTTCTCGGACTGTGAACTGCCCCGACGTACCAACTTTGTCTGGGCAGTAATTCTCCTGGCCGGCCTTGCAGATCTTGCATTTCATACAAGCCTGGATCTGGGCGCCCACACCTACGCGGTCGCCAACTTTGCAAGTGGTGACCTTTGAGCCAACTTTGATTGCCTTGCCAATAATCTCGTGTCCCACGCAAATGGGAAGAGGACAATCGCCCCACCCTCCATTGATAGTGTGGACATCTGATCCACAGACACCGCATGCTTCGACCTTGATATCGATATCATAATCTTCGAACGGCTTTGGCTTGAACTGAGGCAGGGGTCAACAGGCTGCGTTGTCAATTCTCAGTCACGACCGCATGCGAACGAACCTCCTGTTTCTTGAAATTGGTCCAATTCTTTTGGTCTTGAATCATGAAGCCTTCGAAGGTGTCTGGGTAACCCATTTTGCCTGATTTGCTTTAATTTAGAAGAGAATTTTGCCTCACAAGTCGTCTGTTCACTTTTTGGAAAGTGCGATGTGTGCGACAAGGAGCGAAACGATGGGGTTTTGTATGAGACCATTGGATTTCAAAGCCGGAAATCGTCATCATTGACATCGCCATAGCCGGCAGAGATGCACTGTTGTAATGACCTCATTCCAGTCTCTGCTTGCTCGGTGCCCAACCAAACATCCCACTTTCGCATTTGCCCGCGCGAAACTCTAGCCAGTGGGTCTCGCCACTCTCGCGCCAGGGGTCGTGCCGGAAATACCAATTCGGCATGGTGCCACGGCAAGCCTCGTGGTGACAAGATGGCATGCGGGCCATAAGGCGTGCGGGCGGAAGAAGAAAGCTGCTCGTCCAGATCCGAAGGATTCGTGGTGGCAGCCGATATTGATGTTTTGGTTGCGCACACGTATAGAGGTGTCATGCAGGTATTGATGAATATGTACCCCGGAGTGACTTTCGGATTACCCAGAGTGTTCAGTCCCGAAGATTCTGCAACGGTAAATGGTTAACGGCGCTGTCACAACCCCGCAATGAGGGGCGAAGTGCAGAATGATGCGCGTAAAGAAACAAATATCGGCTGGTGTCGCCCCATGCCGAGATCACGAATTCAAGTGATAAAGGCAGCTTCTGCTTGCGTGTCGTCGATCGCATTCCTCCCAAAAGCATCCAATCGTGACAATCTGGTCAACTTGGGCTTTTGTCCCTATCCGAGTATTTCACCAAGATGATGAAAGCTGTGCGTTTCCATGGGAAGAGGGACATCCGATTGGAAGAAATACCGGTGCCAACATGCGGCAAAGGTCAGGTTAAGGTAAACAAGCTTCCCAGATAGATGAGCCTGGACAATGATTGAGTATGATTCCTCAGGTCAAGCCCAGGTTCATTGGTATCTGCGGTTCCGGTAAGAAGTCGCATTACCCCAAGCACTGAGCGTGTATTGATATTTGCCTCGGAGACCTCCATGAGTACCTTGGGGGTGCAAGTATCATGCCCATAACGCCTCACCCCATCACCAACGAGCAAGTGCCATTGACTCTGGGGCATGAATTCTCCGGTTCCATCGAAGAGGTCGGCGAGGATGTCAATGACCTCAAGATGGGAGATCGAGTGACGATCCAGCCAATCATCTATGACGGTACTTGCGTGGCCTGCATGGAGGGATACATCAATTGCTGTGACAAGAACGGCTTTGTTGGCCTTAGTGGTTGGGGCGGTGGCCTATCCGAGCATGTGGTAATCCCAAGGAAGGCCGTGTTCAAGATCCCAGATTCGATGTCCTTGGAAGTTGCTGGTGAATTGGGCCCCCCCCCAAATGCGTGATCAAGGCTGATGCCACTTAGCACTCATCGAGCCACTTGCAGTAGGATGGCACGCCGTGAATGTCAGCCCATTCAAAAAGGGACATTCGGCGCTGATTCTTGGTGGTGGTCCAATTGGTCTGGCAGTGATCCAGGCATTACAAGCGAGAGGTGCAGATAAAATCATAGTGTCAGAAGTGTCCACTCGCCGAAGCCAATTTGCCAGAGACTTTGGTGCTCATTACACGGTCAATCCGTCAAAGGAGGACTTGCACAAGGCCGTTCGTGAGATCAACGGTGGGGAAGGGGTCGACGTCGTTTTCGACGCGGCAGGGGTGCAAAGTGCACTTGATTCCGCGGTCCCAGCCCTTAAGGCGCGCGGAACCTTGATAAATATCGCTGTTTGGAAGGAGAGGGCGACGCTGGTGCCAAATCAGTTTTTGTTTAGTCAGTGCACCATTTTCCTCGCAAGAGGAGTGTTTAGGCTGACAACGACTAGGGGAACGAACATACAAAGGGGTAGCCACTTACCAGGAAGGGGAGTTTCAGGAAGTTTTAGACGCGATCTCATCCGGTATTTCCTTTGCCACCCGTTGGGGACTTGTGCATCATTGACGTTGCCCAGGACGTATGAAGCCGGAGGGCATGATCACCAAGAAGATCAAGATGGACGAAGTGGTCGAGGAGGGCTTTGAGACCCTGATCCGTGATAAAGACAATCAAGTCAAGATCTTGATTGATGCAGAGGCCTGACAAGGGAAGGTATTATACAAGCTTCTATCGTGCGAGTACTCCCGATTTATGCATTTTGCTTTTCAGCCTCAAGGGTACTCGATGACGGAGTACGGTGTTGACTTGGTGGGCTGCTCTGCAAGCGAAGTGTATATCATGACCATGTCATGCGTAAGATGGACCCTAACAGCCCCAGAATCCCCCGGTCTAGATTTGGGCATCCAGTCGAGTGTAGATGCAGTGATGCGTAGGATGTTTATGATTGGGGCTGCCCAATGCAATTGATCAAGGACATCATGGGCCAGAGTCCTCCCAAGCAGTATCAGCGCGTAATTGTCGGAGCCAGACGCCTCGAGAGATCATCATGGCGTCTGGATGAATCATTTATCGCGGCGTGCGATGCTTCTTGGCCACTTTCTGCTTGTCTGCGTAGTCCTTGAGCACAGTCGCTAGACCTTCGTTGCGGCGTGACAGCATCATCACATCCTCCACAGAGATAGTCTGCCGTCCACCATGCCTTTGTAGTCCGCATCAGCTTTCTCTTCTTCGGATCTTGCACAGATACTGGGGTGGCTCACTTTGCAAAGCTCTCCAGATCCGCACTGACGTTCTCTATACATGGGAGTAAGCATGGGAAGGCTCAGAAGGGTACGAGTGACTGCGGGGATTGGTTGGTGCACCTATCTGAGCCCATACGAGCTCTGTCAAAGAGCCAATGAACTGTGGTGTTGCGTTGACGCCCAGTCTGATGGTTTCTTCGTCAACAATTTTGCCGATGGAAAACCAGAGGGCAGACTTGAGGCGCTATTCGAGCACGTCAGCGGAGAAAGCTTTGCAATTCGAAATTTCTGTTACCTCATCAAGCTTCTCGTTCTCAGTGGAATTCATCTCAGTGGAATTCATTATCGCCAGGCAAAACGGAACATTGATGTTGTATGGTGGGAAGGTGGGAAGGTGCAGGAGGTGGTGATGTCGGCAAACATGGAAGCCCAATGCGGAGGCAGACGCATCACACGCTACATACGCTACATATATGATATGCTTGGGCAACGAATGAACGCCCTTTTTCATTGAACGAACGGAAACGCAACAATCATCAACTGACTCATATGATACATCGTTGCTTTCGTCGAGCTTGACCATGCTTTGTCTACGAGTCGATGTCATGCAATTGGTAGATTCTATCATACACCACTGCGCTGACTCGCCAACACTCTTCTGAACCGGCGCTATGGGTTCGATCCAAAACAACGACATCGAGATCGGATCACCACTATCATGCTTGGAAGCGTCGATCTGTCTTTTGCCCGAGGGTTGTGCCAGCTCCCCCCAGTCTCTTGTAAGCGGTCTGTTTCTATCACATTCAAGAGCCATGAAGCATCCTTGACCCGACGCGCTGGAACGTCCTGGGCATTGCTATCTGTACCACCGAAAACACCCTCGCAGCCTATCGATGACGCCTCAACGGCAAGCCATTCAGCTCATCTTAAGGAAAAGCTCCGAAGGGCAGCTTGATCCACGCTCCACCGGACCAAGGCTGCCGACTTCGGTAGCAACATGCGATGCGTTTGCCCCAGCTCTTTTCGAAGACCGCACCAGAGGGTCTTGACACCTTATCATATATGTGTTGGGCCGGACACGAAGCAAAAAGAGGCGTCGCTATCGCCGACCATTACGAAAAGTGTCGGGAGCATCGAAGCCTGAACGGCCAGACCGGATACCCGCGTGAAGGTCTGTGGACTCCCGTCTTCTGGGCGCTTTCATTGTCCTCGTGCGTTCGCGAGTACCACCTCGACGAACTCATTTCGCACATCCGGGAGTAGTCTCTGGTTCGCGGAGCATTTTGGCGCCGACAGATAAGGGCTCCACAAGACCCAGCAAACCACAATGATGACTATTTTTTCTTGGGAGGAAGTGAATAGACTCGATCCGTTAAGAAGATGCGTACACTATTGTTCGTCGGCCTGGGTCAGGCATCAGTGCATCGCGATGCCGCAGCACATGATTTGAACATGATTTGAATATGATTTGGATCTATGTTGGCCGTGATACCCTCCCTATGCATCTGGATGGGGACCCTTCGATACAATGGCGTTGTCACTGCGTCCCCACTAGGCCAAAGGGGTATTTTCTGTGCCTGTCAATCATTGATCTGCCGTAGGCGGATTTGCTCCATTTGAATTAGTCCGATGCAGGGCTAAGGCTGGCGCGTGCTTGGACCTGACAGTCCGACCAGTCATGTTGTACCAGCAGCTGTGCCGTCGCCATGGGCGGCTTTGTGGGCGGAAAATCTACGCGTCCTTTCTCCTGATGCACGCAAGTCGATCCGGGGTTCGTAATTCGCACATCTCCCCACCGCTCTTCGCCTTCTCCACCCATACGAGCCATTGGTCATAGCAGCGGCAGAGTACGACTTCCAGCCTACGATGTGTTTGCGGTTGCCTCATGCACATAACACCAGGAAACAGGCATATTCCTCTTTCCCTGCAGCAAAGCGTTGGGTGCAGACGGACGCTTTTCTTCCGTCCCACTCATGAAGCGGTCGCTCTCATGAAGAGGTCTCCGAGTTTCTCATAACGATGCAGTGAGTCCCCTTTTTTCGTTAGTATCTAGTTGGCCCTTGATTCAAGCATCGTCTTCTGTCTCCTCTCGACTCCATCACAGCTGCCTATCTCTGCTTTTCAAGCTGAAGTGGCTTCGACTTCCCTGACCTTCTTGTCATACATGATATGGCATCAGTCCGGCCTTCTCTCCACCGCTCTCAAACTTATCGTCGGCGAGTTCAGTATGGTCTCGTCTTTGCCGCTTTGGCTGATTTCCAAGCAGTGCCTACCCACAGCAGAAAGAACATCTACGTCCTCACAAATCCGAGAATCGTACTCGATCTACCTCAAGAGCCCCCACCAAATTGTACAACGCAGATGCCCCCAGACGCTACGCCCCTAATGAGTCTCGCCCTCGAAAGCCCCCTCACTCTCCAACTGTGGAGGATGTAGGCATCGAATTCGACGAGGTACAAATGCGGGGGAAGCTTGATCAAACGCCTATGCTCATCACCGTTGGCGACGAATCGAGCTCGTCTGATAGCGGGGCAAGCTTGACGCCCGAGTCCTCCACCAGTGATGAGCAGCGGGAGCGTGTGGACCGACGTGACACAAGGGCTCGTGGCCGTAACGGCCCCAGCGCCAAGGCCGCCGGCGCTAAGTCACAGCCACCTTTTCAGCCACTGGACTCACAAGAGCCAAGTCGAGGTCGAAGACAAGGCCTGACTGTTGACACCGACAGTGCAAGAAGTGTGTCAGCCGGAGGGGAGCCTCCTGCAAATTATGAGCGTGCTCGATCCCCTTACTCATATCGCCCCCCACAAAACACCCAAGAAGAGACGCACAAAGCAAGACCAGTGCCGGCATCGCGTGCACCACCTGCACCACGTGGAACCCATGCTACTGCTGGAACCGGCGAGTATTTCCTCTCACCCGAGATCTTAAGCCCGAGCGTGCACACCTCGCGCAACGGTTCTGCTTCTGGCTCTGGCTCGTCTGGTTCTTATTTTCAGCCTCAAACAGCATCAGCCCACCCACACGACAGTCGACCTTCTTACTCTCGGAAACGGTCTGAAGTTACCCAAGAAACCCCTCAACGCCCGACGCGCCCGCCCATAGAGCGAAGGGTCTCCGCATTACCTCAATTGGGCAGCAATCCCAAATCTGCCCAGACTGCCAGTGCCGCTCGTTCTCGATACGTAGAAAGTTCATCCGACGAAGATCGTAAATACGCCAAAATTCGCTCCCAGTCCGGTCAGTTGTCATCGGAGGCTCTGCCTACCAAGTCGTCATATTTCGATACTCCACTTCGACCTGAGAGGCAATACAATTCTTCCCTTCACAACTCACCGCCTCGATCGCCCTTATCACCAGAACACACTCGTGGTACTTTCCTCAACCGCGATGCACTTTTGACGGGTAGCGGTCTGCAGCACCTGAGTTCTCAACTGGAGGGACTTCACTCAGATTCCCGTAGAGCCTCGCCCAGGGCATCTCCCCTGCCTTCACCTAGAGCATCTCCGACCCATTCGCCCTTCGCATCACCACCAAGGACGCCCCCTGAGCCACCCCGCCATCACAAGCGATCAACCACCGTCGAGAGTTTGAAGAAAGACTCTCCAACTTCAAGACCCTCGTCACCACTTTCGTCGCGCCCCTCGTCTCCCAATCCAGCGGCCCAAAAGTTTAGCGTGCGTTCAATGGAGAATGAGGTCCCTCCATCACCAGGTCTGTCTAAGGATCGTAGAACGTCTACCTGGGATTCTGCTACTGGAAGTGCCAGAGATCCGTACTCGAGACCTCTAGCGGACGCTCGAGCTCCTCCAGCCGCCGTTCCCAATCATGACAGGGTAGCTTCCTACGAAAAGACGGATTCTCAGTATCGGCGGGACAGGCATCCGTCGTACAACCCCACGGGTGGTCTGGGTGTCTCTGTCGAGCCAGCGCATGGCGGCTCTCGCCAACGGTCCAGTTCCAATGCAAGCGCTCGCGGACCACCTGTGCTACATCAAACGACATCCGACCCTTCTCGAGCTTCAGATGCCAGGCCTCCTTCAGGACCGTATGTGCCTGCCGCAGCCGGTGCAATGCTTGGCGCAGGTCTCGCCGATTCCGGCTCCTCGCACAGGTCAAGATCGACGGCCCCCGGCTCCTCGCATCGTCACCGATCACGCTCAAGGACAGCACCGGATGTCCGAACAGTTCCACGATCAAGATCAAGCGCTCCTGTCGCTGTGATCGCTGCCTCGGACGCTCCGACGCAACCAGCATTTCTGCCACCATGCCCACGCACTGAGCCTGTCGCAGGCTATGATGATTGGTATGAGCTTGCCATCAATCGCAGTGAATCCAATATGGATATCTGCCCTGATTGCCGCACCAACATTTTCGGTTCAGGTTACGAACGAGACTTTCGTCGCCGCGACCTGCCCGAACGAGGCGAGAAGTTGATGTGCGGAATCAGCGACCCATGGGTGCGGCTCGCCTGTCTGGAGCAGTTCAAGAAGAGGAAACACGATACCACCCTTCTCAAGTACCTGGCGGAGGTATCCAAAGACTACTCTGCATGCCCGCAAGGCCACCTCGTGGAGGATCGGAAATGGTATCACCTCCGCGACAACGAGACCGACAAGGACTACGACGAGTTCCAAATCTGCTCGCATTGCCTGATGAGCCTCGAAGTCCTCTACCCGAAGATGGCCGACATGTTCCACCGATCCAAAGACATCGAGCGCAAGAAGGACCCCCGCGTCTGCGACCTCCGCTCCGACGTCGTCCGCTTCGGCCAATACCTCGACCACCTCGGCAGCATGGACCGCCAACTCAAGGAAACCGGCCGCGACCCCAACACCTCCGACTTCATCTGGCAGGTCAAGCTCATGACCGTCATCACCCCCTGCCGCGGCGACGCCATCCACTACGGCCAGGACATGCACCTCCACCCGGACATCCCCGAACTCACCATCTGCGAGGAATGCTACTACAAGGACGTCCGGCCCATCGTGAAGAAATTCTCCCGCGCCGATCCCCGCCACTTCGCCCTCAAGATCTCGCCCGACGCCAAGGAGAAGGTGGGCGGCACGAGCTGCATGCTCTACTCGGCCCGCATGAAGCAGATCTTCGAGTCGGCCTGCCTGGACCGCGATTTCGAGGCCTTGGACAAGGCCGTCAAGAAGCGGAATGGCCTGCTCAAGGACCTCGAGGAGGCCAAGATGCTGTATCACAAGACCCCCACCGACCCGGCCCTGAAGGAGGACGTCGAGTATTTGACCGACAAGTGGAAGAAGTTGGCCCGGAAGCATGATCGCAATTGAGTGCCCCACGTTTTCCCCAACCTGTTTCCCAACATGGAAGACCATGAGCGCGGGAAGCGCAGAGCCTTGCGTTTGTTTTGAACGGATCAAGCAAGCAAGAACCGAAGCGCGGCACGAAATGGTCTCGATCGGAATGCAGGAATCCTACATTTTTTTTGAACTTTCGGATGACGGGAGGAGGGAGCTATACACATACATCAAACGGAGTTGAGTTGAGTTGAGTTTTAGATACCCCTCCCCTCCAACCCCCTCCTTCACAAAAGCAAGCCTGGGGTGGGGGGGAGGTCGTGCAATCGATGGGGGGAATTGATTTCTACGTCTGACGGCCTTGAAATCACGACATCTAATGTGTGTGTGCATGGAGATCGAATAATTGAGACTTTCGGATTTGACGTCTTTGTTGAGAAGATTGAGCGGAATGACGGAGGCAGATAACCGAAAAAAAAACCCCTTTCGAAATAGATCTAGATGAAAACGTAGCATGATTTGATGAAGCAATAATGAAGAAACGGGGGGAGTTTGATCTGCTTAAAGACCAATTCCGATTCGATTTATCTCTTTCGGCTCCAACGTATGTACATTTTGGGCTTCAATCATACAGGGTACAGAAATCCCCGAGCACCCCCAGGAAATCCAGCGCCTTTCAGATGATGATGCATATACCAGTACAAGGCCAATGCTTCTCTTCCATCCAAGAAATTCGGCTGCAGGCCACCTGTTATTTCCTCATCCTCTGACCCCCCTTAATTCGATCTCTCAGCTTCTTTCAATCACTTCGGAGACCCCTCTCTCTCTCCCCCTTAGCCCTCTTCCCTCCCACCTCCCCCATCGCCCCCTCCACAAGCCTGACGCACCCATCCGCCACATCCTCGCCAACCCGCCAACTCCGCAACACCACCCCCCGCTCCTCAAAAACCTGCCTCGCGCGCTCGCACCGGCGTATCCACAACTCCTCCTTCTTGCTGAGGATGTCGCCCGCCTCGCTGCTCGCGTAGTAGCTGTTGGAAGAAGCGGGAGGAGGATTAGGGGTGGGATCAGCAGCACCGCCCAGGCGGCTGGTGGCGTAGCCGGCCACTGCGCTGGGGACGCTGGTGATGGTGCGGCGGGGAGGGATGGGTGGGGGAGGTCGATCGTTGGTTGCGGGGTTGATGGTGGAAGGGGTGGGGGGTTGGTCGGGAGGGTACCATGATGGGAGGGAGTTGTATGCTGAGGCGACCTTGTTGCGCACGGATGCGCGGTAGGATGAAGATTCAGAGGGTGGTGGGTTGGAGCGGTTTGGTTGGGGAGTGGAAGCTGGGGGGGTGGTGGTGGTGGGGACGGATTGGTTGGAGGAGAGATTATGGATTTGGGAGAGGGGGGAGGGGTCTGCGGGGAGGTTCGGGGTGGTGTCGGTTGAGGTTGTCGTTGAGATTGAGGTGGAGGAACTTTGGCGACCCGGTCGGCGTGGTGGCGGGGGAGCGGGTTTGCGTTTGAGGGGGTCAGATGGGGGGTTTGAAGACGGCGAGGGGCGGAGCGAGAGCGGTTTTGCTGGTTTGGATGGGGGAGGAGATTTTGGGGCTTTGATGGGGTTTTGGGCTTGGGTGAATTCAGTGGCGAGCGGGTCCGTCATAGAATGGTGGAGTTTTTGGGTAGGTGCGTCGTTGTCGTCGGTGGAAAAGTCGATGAGGGTGCCCATGGCTGGATTGGGGCTTGGCTTGGGTGCTGCAGCAGGAGTGTTAGATGCGCTTGTTGACTTTCGGGGAGGTAGCATTGGGGGTCGCTCTTGGAGATCGGCAGTGCTTGGTTTGGGAGACATGCTGCTGCTCCTATTCTCCCTGCGGCCGCGAAAGGAGGAGACCGAGCTGCGAGAGCGCGGACCGGCGTCAAGCAAGCCTCTTGATGGGCTTGTTGTCACATCCCTAATGTAAACGCCGAGGATTCGACCGGGATTTGCCAGCATGATATCCGTGTAGAGTTCGAGATCGGCTTCACCGCTGTCTCCGACCAAGATGAATCGTCTTTCGGGGAAATCGTCCATGATCTTTTCAAGCGTGCCTTTCTTGCGCTCGGCGACTGGCTCGAAAATACCTTGCAGCATGCCGGTATACTGCTTCAGGTGGAATGAACCATTCGGAAGGCCAGCTTGGGCGAAGAAGCTCGTCAGTACAGGATAGAGTTGCCACGGCGAGTTGGACACATAATGGAGCTTTACCCCCATGTCAGACAGTGTCGTGTACCATTCCCGGACCCCTTCGATGGTCAGGTCGCCAAGATCACGAATGAAGGCGTTCCGAAAGATCTCTTTGGCGCCGCTTCCTATGGCGGAATGCTTGATCGTATCATCGATGTCACTGATCATGCTGATACCGTGAGGCTCCGTGATCCGCACTTCCTCGGTCGCCGAGAGCTTGTCGGATGCAAGTACTCGCACATGAGTCGGGACAAAATCCAAAGGGGCGGAAAGTGAAAAGTGCCCCGACTCGTTGGTGGTGATGGTACGTGACTTTGACGATGTTTCGTTGTAGAAGAAGACGGTCAATGGTGTGCTGACCAAGGGTGTTGTGAGGAATGGTTTGAGTCTCACCATCAGGTGTGCATTGGCAACTGACAATTCCTCTGGACTCATCTCCGAAGGCTGATTCCACGTTCTTCGCTTCTGTTTAGGCTTGGGATAATCGGCCTGCATGCTGTTGATGGAACTCGTCGAGAGTGGACGGGGGATAGGACTCGGTCTTGACTGCCGCCTGTCGAGTGATGACTCTCGACTTTGCTCCGGAGAGCTGGTGAGAGCTTGCTCATCATTCCCACTGCTGGGCTTCTCACTGTAACCACCTCGCCATGCCATGTCTGCCTCTCCCCGTCCCTTTCTTTCGATAGACTCCGCCTCCCTTTCAGCCAGCTCATCCTCATGTCTTGCCGTGCGTGCTTCGACTCTTGCGTGATGAGCGGAACTTGGACTGGCCGCTCGGCTACTAGATGGCGCTGGTATGCCAGACAAGTGTCTTGCTATACCGACCAGTATCCTGTTCTTCCTCGTCATCTGGCCCTTGTGCGGTGCATACAACCAGCCGCGAATATTGACGTCTACAACAGCATTCTGATCTTCATGCTTCTCGTATTCCTTTCTCCAATACTCCGCATCTCCACTTCCCTCCGCATTCTTGAGATCTGTGGCAGCTGGCACTCGGTCCTGCACACTCCCCTTCCTCCGACGATGCCGAGTCGCATAGCTAGGAAACAACAGCATCTCCTCATCGCCATTTCTGACAACAGATACGTCGGGGAATCCTCCAGGAACCGAACTCTCGTTCTCCTCGGCAGCGCCATCCCTTCCACTCAGCCCATATGCTTGGGAATACGACTGCCGTAGCTCGTTTGCGGCCTTGAGATAGCCAGCCAGCTTCTTTCGTCGATAGCCCTTCTCGCCATAGCCCACATCGGCGTCCATGGTCGTGCTTGGTGCAGCCTTGCCTACAGGTCCAGCCGCACGAGCATGCTTCACCCCAAAGATGCTGCCGATGCCTCTTCGCCCGCCAAGCCGTCTCAATATTCCCTTGCCTGCGAGTTTTTTCTCACGTCGGAGTGATTGTCTCCGGACTATGAAGCGGTAGATACGAGATTGAGCTTGGAGCTTGTAGTACGGAAGGGTCTCATGGCGGAAGGCGGACAGCCGAGCTCTGGCGCGCTGACGAGTATGTGGGAAGAGATAGCGGAGGAGGGGGAAGGTGTTGTTGTTTGGGCGTGATAGCCCGCGTGCTCGAGATGGGAGAGGTGGAGCCAGGGTAGGAGGTAGATCAGATCGATGGTCAGAACAGGTGGGTTTGCCTTGGTTGGCTGGCTGAGAGAAGAAGGCAACCACAGCAGAAGGAGCAGGGCAATGTCAGCACAAGAGATCATGAGTATTATTGTTTAATTATTTGGGAAGCTACAAACATTCAAAACGACTGTCTGATAGAGAGCCATATTAGACATCTAGAATCGTCTATTTATATTTTATCTATGATACTTTGTGAAGCTTCCATCCTTTTGCCTTTGCGGACCCTGAAACCTACGTCACAACGCTCCATCCGTCTCCCATCACCCACCCTTGAGCCAACACCAATTGACCCTTCCCCTCCACACATCCTCCAACAACCTCCTCTCCCATCCCTCCCTTCCCAACCCCCCCAAAAAGATAATGGCCACCCTCGACGACCCCCCCTCAACCTACTCCTCCTCCCCTCCATCCGCCCCATCCACCTCCCTCCCCCCCTCAATCGACCCCTCCACCCTCCCCACGGGCCTCCCCCTCCTGGGCCCCCTATCCGGCTACACCACCCCGCGGCGCAACCAACTCATCAACAGCCGACTCACCTACCTCTCCGACCAAATCGCCCGCCCGCTCCACCCCCCGGAAATTCAATCCATCGCCGACAACACCGCCAGGGGCTACGCCCTCATGTCCTACGGCCCCACCCTCGGTTTCCTCGCCGCCGCCTACCGCACCTACGCCACCCGCCACGAGTACCGCTGGCCCTTCCTCGGCCCCATGATCTCGCGCCCGGGCGAGAAGAAGCGCTGGGGCGGGTTCTGGGATGGGGAGAGGATGCGTTTTCAAAATGGGAAGACGGAGGTTGGGGCAGGGTGGGGGGTGGAGGGACGGAGGGCGGTGATGCATTTGGTGAGGGGGTCGGCGTATGCGGCCATGGGGGTTTTCGTGGGGGGGTTGCTCATGGGGACGTATGGGTTGACTGTTACGGCGGTGGGGGAGGCAAGGGATGAACGCTTCGCGGATGTGAGGAGGGTTATGAGGGAGCAGATGGAGGGGAAGAGGAGGGAGAGGGAGAGGAGGAGGGGGGAGTTGGTGGGGCCAAAGAAGGGGGGGATGCCGGAAAGAGGGAGGGGGGCGGATCAAGAGGAGGAGGAGGAGGAGGAGGAGGTGGCGGGATTGGGTGGAGGGATGGTGGGGTTCGAGCAGCAGCAGCAGCAGCCACAGTCGCAAGGAGGTGGGGATCGAATTTATGGGCAGGGAGGAAGGGAGGCGGGGGATCTGTGGTCGAGGCATAGGGAGAAGATACAAAGGGGTGGAGGGAGGGGGCAGGTTGAGGCGGATGATGCCAGTCCGACTAGTGGGATGGGGATGCTGGATTTTGGGGAGGATGAAGAGATGCGGATGGAAGCTCCCGAGGCTGATGACACTTCCATGAGAAGTGGGAGTCCATCAAGTCGTAGGTCTCGGCGCAGGATGGATGCGCAGCAGGACCGGAACAGAGACGCTCCGAATAGAGCTAGCCGGGGCTCGGACAGCACAGTCGATGATGGCCTTAGTGCTTGGGAGATGATACGTCGGGGCGCAGATAGTGCTGGGCCGGCAGACACCGGCGTGGCACCTCCGCCATCTCCAGTGCGCACGTCTGGTCGCAGGCCACGGAGGGATGTACAAGGTCAGAAGAACGGCGATGACGATTTCGCCTTCTCGAGTTCGGATCAGGAGCGCAGCTATGCGCAGAGCGAGGCTCAGGACGAGTTTGATAAGAGACTCGAGCAGGAAAGGAGAGGTGGAGACTTCAGCGAGAGCGGCCAAAGTGGCTGGTCTGGCAGGCGTGGGTAGCTCATGAGTAGCAGACAACATTGCTTTGAAAGTCATCCTTCATAATACACACAGGCCTCTGTTTCAATCGCTTCTCGTATGGACTTAACATTTCCCGTGCTACAGATGGGTATCTCGTTCGCAATATACAAACTCCAGATCATCCCTTGATGAAGCGGGCAGATACAATCAAGGAGAAACTGCCAAACCTTCAACAGCAAGCCATGTGCGAGGACCGCCACCGTCCAACTACTTACTCCTTCTCTCTCTGCCTTTGCTTTTCGACAAGATACCCTTTTCTTTCCTCGGATCCCCACTAGCGTACGCTCTACCAATACCATCGCTCTTCTCTCCCTGAATGCCAGGATTGAACCCGCCTCGTCGTAAGTCAGCATCAACGCTCCAGGACCCCAGAAAATTACCAGCATCCTCGAGCGCTGCTTCCATATCCTCATCGTTCCTTGTCACATTGCTGCCGTCGCCAAAAGCAAAGGTGGTGGCGCTCCGAGTCTTCTTGCCTGATAACGGGCTATCGAGAGGGCTGGGAAACGGTTGGCTTTGCCCACTAGATTTGGGGATGCTGTTGTTAGATCCAGGTGTCCAGTGTGCTGATTTGGAAGGTGAGGTTTTGGATTTCTTGGGCGTGCCATTGCTGAGACGTTTGCCGCTTGCTTGGTCTATGCTAGAGCGTGGAATGCCGTTTTTGGTAACGTCGGAACGGTCATTAGCTCCACTTTCTGCGGTGGATTTTGGCGTGCTATTACTCAGGGGTTTGCGACCATTTTCGGTCACTTTGCCTTCAGCACTCGGCCTGGCGTCAGGGTGGGCATGGCTGATTGCCGTGTTACTGAATGATATCTCAGGCAATGTCGTGTAAGACTCATCAGCTATCAGGAGTGGCTCCGCTTGCTGACCATCTTGGATGGCGCTGGTCTCGGTAAGGGTCCCGTTAGGATTGATAGAGAAGGATGTTAGGGCAGATAAAGTCGGTGTCTTGGTGCTTGATTCTGGATGAGCATGTGATTGTGGAGCCTGCCACTGTGACTTTGTGGAAAGATCGATTTTCGAACTCGTGGCTGCTGGCGGACTGTAATGATACGGCGGTAGCGTCGGGCCTTTTGGAGGCTCCGAGTTGGACGGTGATGTGTCCATGCCCGGGGAGTACTGAGGAAAAGCTATGGGCGCATTTAGCGACACAGGAGACGTGGGAGACTGAGCAGTTGGCGAGTGTTTCAGTGGGCTCATCGCAGCTTTGGTGGGCGAGCGCTTGTCCGAAGTCATCAAGCCAAAGGGTGACATGCCGTCAATCATTGCTTGGGTATCCATAGGCGCTGCATTATCCTTCTGGTTTCGCAACTCATGCCAATCAATTCCCGCATGGACGTCCGCGAGCTTGGATGACTTGGAGCGAGGAAGATGTTCATTGATGTCACGACTGGGTGTTTTCAAATCTGCGATTAAGTCGTCACTATTGAACCTTTGTCGAGCCTTTTCCATTGCGGCTTGGGTAGCTAAATCAGCGTAGGAATCTTCTTCATTGTACTCCATTGCTACGATGGACTTCTTGTCCGTCTCAAGCATGTCCGTCGATGGTTCCGACACTAGCTGCCGGGCCCGTAAAGGATCTGGTACAATCTGTGCTTCAGGCAGGAACCCAGTCGACTCTTTCGATTTCTCGTTCTTGGCGTGAGGCATATCGCTCGATTTGGTTGAAGTCTTGATGGTGACGACTTCTTCCGGTCCAGAGAGCCTTGCTTCTTCGTTGACTTGTATGTGACTCTTCACAGAGTCCTGCGAGGGTGACTCTGACCTCTGGACGGATGGACCTCCATTAGGCGTGGATACTAGCCTACGGACACCACTGAGCTTGACCGTCGCTTTCGGATCCTCTGGACGGGCAGCGGCACTTGAAGACTTATCATGGTTCGCCCGTCGAGTCTTGGTTTCACGAGTACGATCCTTACTTAATGATTCGTTGTCGGAGGGACTGGAGATATGCTCTAATGCCGATTCAAATGGCGTGCTGCTATTGGAAGGTACAGAATTGGATCTCCTTGGAACTTGATACTCAAATCCAGGTTGATAAGTCGACGGAGGAACGGCCCTGGGTGACAATCTGCGACGGTCAGACTTTGCCGGCTTCAAGTGGCCGCTGCGTGCTTGTTCATTAGTCTTGTCCTTGTGCTCAGGTGATGACACCACTCTTTCCTTCCTTGAAGGGTCATGAGAAGGCCGAACTCTCGATGATCGACGCTGGGCTCTGCTTTCATCGTCCCCATATTCTCTACGTTTCGTCAGGTACTTCTGCCTTGTCTCAGACTGTCGTGTTGCGCTTAACGTCTTGTTCTCCTCGGACACATGAGCGACCTGTTGGATAGGATCAAGCGTGGTACCATCGTCATCCTCAATGTCATCGGTAATGTCTGATGTTATCTTGCCTTCTCGTGTGCGACCTTGCTTGCTTGCAGAGGTTCTAGGATGGTGAGGCGGCGCAACTGCTAAGGGAGAGACCCTGGGATTCTTATGTGCAGGCATCGGCTCGTTACTGTATATGTGCGCAGATCCCGAAGGGCTGAAGGCTCTCGCTTCGATCTGGTCTTTTTGGGGCATCCGGATTCCGCTCGGCAATGCTGGCATTAGAGATGAGGAGGGCGATATGTGCCGGGTCGCCTTAGCAATCCGGGAAGCTCGATCTCTCTTCAGCCAGTCTACTTGTCCAGAATCTTGGCCAGAAGCTTCTTTTCTTGAATTTTGAGGGTCTCTGTTGCCGGTGAAGATTGAGGTCTGTCGATCCAGAGCGCTTGATGGAGCAGCGGCCATTGGCGAGGCATGTCGCTCCTTTGGAGCAACATGCTCCACCTTGATTTGCTTCTCCTCCGTATCAGGAATGACCACCGTCTGGACGGCCTGAGCATCTTCCGCCGACTCTTGCTTCACAGCGTGCTTGCGGCGCCTAGTCTCGCGGCTTCGAGAGCCAGGTCGCACTCTGGCCCAGGGATTCACCCAGCCTCTGTCGAAGGGCCCTCTCAAGCTCGCTGTGAGGATGAAGGGTTCTTTGCCTTCGAGATAGTCAAGCCCCGCTTGAATGATCCGCCGCCGCTTCCTGGCCCTCTCTTCCCCAGTCGAAGCATCTTCTTCTGAAGCAGAGTATACGACATCCTCTGGACGGAACGCGGCTTGTTCATCTTGCAGTGTGTGGAAAGATGGCAGGGTGAAGCTACGAGACATGCCCGAATCTGGCGATGCTGTCACTTCGTCTATTTGAGTAGAAGGTAACGCGATGTTGGCAGCAGGCAGCCTTCAAACCGCTTCGGGTGGCTTTTGTCGCACTGTAGATCCTGCATGTCCTGCTCTGCACAGAGCTTCACATGAGTCATGTTTTACTGCCGCAGTGGATGGCAGTGACTTAAGGCAGCGCTCGTCGTCACAGTGACCGAGCTTAGAGCTTGCAGAGGAAGCCGAAGGTCCAAGCGTAGCTAGCAGCACGGTCTGCGTGGGGTATGTCCCTATGAATCCACGGAGGTGGAATTGAAATCACAGATGAAATCACAGATTACAGAGACATCCGTACCCTTCGAGCTTGTCAGAGCTTGTAAGAAGCTTCCCCATGCTAGAATGCATTGTCATGTGCGCGGTCAACCACCGATCAGGATTGTTGGCATTGCAAGTGGAGTGAGACTATCACTTTTTGAGTGAGCACCTAGTTCTACGGATTAGGTACGGTAGCAATGATCTCGGGAGGAAGGCGATCCGGGGATCTGCAAGATCTATTAATATGCGGCCGAGGGATCTGGAGTAGGATCAATGGGACAACAGTAACATAACTTCCTCATTGTTTTTAACGTCGTCTTCATCTTCGATTTCGCTGATGTCGACCTTCGCCTGCAGTTTAGTTCTAAGGTCACCCTGACTCTCGCCAAAAATTCGCCGCTCTTTCATGAACATGATGCAAGCTTTTGAACTTGTCACCAGCCCAGCCGCTCTTGCCTCGATCCTTGTGCTCTTACTTGTACAGATCATACAAGGTCTGGCGAAAAGGTCAAAGGTGCCTGATGAAGTCCCTTGGGTTGGCAAAGATGCCGGTCTTCTCTTCGCAGAAATGCGGGCGCATCTCGGCAGCTTCTCCAAAGCTATGGGATACCTTGCTGAAGGGTATCAGAAGGTCTGGTGCTCTGGCACTGCTATGCCATGCTACACTGACGTCTTTCCGATAGTATTCGAAGAAGGGCAAATCCTATATAATCCCTTCTTTCTCCGGCAACCCCCACCTCATCATCCCTCGCTCGCAAATACCATGGCTGCTCAGTCAGCCAGACGATGTCTTAAGCACCTCCGCAGCCCATTATGATCAGCTCGAAGGGGACTATGCGTTTACCCACAAGCAGATCCTGACCGATCCATACCATGAACATGTCATTCACAAATACCTGCATCGACGACTTCCTCCCATGATCCCGCATCTACAGGAAGAAGTTGCCCTGGGCTTTGACGAGTCGTGGGGAATGGACACACAGGCATGGAAGGAGATCAAGGTCGGAGACTCGGTCATGTTCATGATCTCCCGGGCTGTGAACCGCATGATTCTTGGCCTTCCTCTCTGCCGGAATGAAGATCTGCTCTCGAACATGCGGGCTTTCGCCATGGACATCATTATGACGGGTGTTCTGCTTCGCTTTGTCCCTCGCTGGCTCCGCTTTGTCGCAGGTCCGCTGGCTAGCTTACCCAACAATTACCATTACTGGAGAACGACCAAATACACCAAGCCGTTGATCGTAGAGCGGCTAAAGAATTTCCAGAAGAAGGAGGATGATCCCTCTTTCGAATGGGAGCCCCCCAATGACTTTGTGAGCTGGTCTATCCTGGTTGCAAAGGCTGAAAATCGCCCGGATGAGCTCACCGTGGACATGTTGTCGCGACGCATCATGCCCATCAACTTTGCATCCATACATACATCGGCCCTGTCAATCACCAACTGCTTGCTCGATCTGGTGTCATCCGACCCGTCGGATCAATATTTGGAGGGTATACTTGAGCAGAGCAACAGCATACTTGCCCAAGACAACGGCCAATGGACAAAGGCTGGCCTGGCTCGCTTTGATACCGCTGATTCGGCGCTTCGCGAGAGCATGCGGGTCAGCAATTTCATGACGCAAGGTCTGGTACGCAAGGTGACGGCCAAGGAAGGGATCTCCAACCCAACGGAAGGTTGGCATGCTCCTTACGGCATGACGATGGGTGTCGACATGCACGACATTCAGCACGATCCAGAAGTTTACCCTGACCCCGAAGGATACGATGCCTTCAGATTCTCGCGCTCGGAAGGATCATCGCAAGATAAGATCCCTAATGGATCAGTGCATGAGGCGACAGCGAATGGTACTGCCGACCCTACGCCGACGGCCACGGGTCTCGTGCAGACCTCTGACACCTTCCTATCTTTCAGCCATGGAAGACACGCTTGCCCAGGAAGATTCTTGATTGCAGCCGAGATCAAGCTCTTGCTGTCATATATGCTGACCAACTACGACATTGAACGATTGCCATCTCGACCAAAGAATAAAGTATTTGGCGGAGCTGTCGTCCCACCGTCCGACGTGACCTTCAAGGTTCGCAGAAAGAAGGGCACTGTCAAAGCTTGAGTGAGGACTGTACCTCGTTTGGCATTCCGGACGCCCATTATGCTTTCGTTTCCGCCCATATGAGCAACTCTTCACAAGGTCAAGGGTATGCTACTACCCCCTACCGTTCTTGAGCCCCTGATTCGACGCCGCTTTAAGCCTAGCCGCGCAAGAATCAGTAGACCACACGTGCTTGGGCGTCATGACATCTTCCTGATTCCAGACCTCCACTGTACCTTGGCTAGCTAGCCACGTCTACTGTAGGTTATGATTGCGAACCTCATGGGACGAAGAACGACCGCAGACGCCGGTTTGCTGCTATAAGGGACACAACGTAGGCCATCGAAAAGTTCCTAACAGAGGGGTTTTCAAGTGCTTTCCAAGGCCTAACTTTCTCCATTTGCCCTGGTGCGAATTCATGGACCACCGAAGTTTCCGCTAGAAAGTGGCGCCCTGTATCTACATCGGAGGCACAATCATTTTCTGAAGGCCAAAGTTGGACCCTTTTGGATCATGAAAGGCCTACAGATCATGATCTTACACCTCTGCATGTAGCGCAGCCTCGTCGTTTTGTCTGTGCTACGATATCATCATGGCGATTATCAAGCTCGTCTTTGAACCTTTCAATTGCCTACATGCCAAAAGATTTCAATCAAGCCTACACTAAACAAGATCGAGTTCTACATTTCATGTAACTTGAAAGCAGCAGGTCTTCCCACTCTCAACCTAGGCCCTGGCGAACCGTTGAAATGTATATTCCCCCCTTCCCCCAACACACCCATCATTGCGCAGTATATCCCCCATCCACCGCGAGCGGCACCCCAGTAACCCACTTGGCATCCTCACTCGCCAGAAACACCGCCGGTCCCACCACATCTCCCACCTCACCCAAGCCGCGGAACGGGTGCCTGGCCGCGAGCGCTTCCCTCTGATCGCCCACGTATTCGAAAGCTTTGGCGAGGAGACCCGTTTGAACGACTGCGGCCCGCGGAGAAGGAGGGAGAGATTAGGGTTTTTGGATCACGAGAGGGAAGGGGGATGGGGGCATCTTACAGCCGGGACAGATGGCATTGCAATGGATACGATCCCCCGCGTAGCCGATCGCGATCGATTTCGTCAATTGGACGACTGCGCCCTTGGAGGCCGCGTAGTCCGCTGGTGGTTCGGCTTTTCGTCAACATTGCACTTTACTTACTTCACAACAAAAACTGAAAGAAAAAAAAAGGGGGCGCCTGCTAGATTGTCGGGCAGCAGGAAGTTTGTGTCTGGCTAAAACGACTTACCTGTCCCCACCCCGACCAATCCGGCGATACTCGCCACATTGACGATCCAGCCCCGATCACCGCTCGGATGCGGTTCCTGCTTCAGCATCTGCCTGATGGTGTATTTCGAGCAGAGGAAGACAGACCGGGCGTTCACGGCCATCGTCTTATCGAAAGTGTCGTCGTCGGCTTCGTGCAGCCGGCATGGTCTGGAAGTGATGCCGGCATTGTTGACCAATCTACCTCACCAACCCCATGATTCAAGTGTCAATTCATCTATCTATCCCAACGGCTCTCCATTGCCAAAAAAGGGCTTGTCAGCATGAAGGGCAGAGAGATTTCCACACATACATGTCCACCCGCCCCCATCTCTCCACGCACTTCCGCACCATCTTCTCCACATCCCCGGCGTTGCTGACATCGCACTGCACGTACATCGATCGCTCCTCGGGGGCCTCGCGCTGTAGGAGCTCCAGCGTGGTGGATTCTGTCTCGTGAGGGGATTCTGGGCGCGCGGTCGGGGTGATGTCGGCGCAGGCGACGGAGCAGCCTTCGCGGATGTAGGCGAGGGCAATGGCGCGGCCGAGGCCGGAGGATGTTCCTGTGATTATTGCGGTGCGGTTGGTGAGGCGGCCTGAGGGGGAAGAGGCCATGTTGTTGTTTTTTCTTTTCGGTTTGGGAGGGGGAGGGGGGGTTTCTTTTCTTTTTCTCTCCGTGGGGAAGGGGGAATCAATTAGATGCGGTAGAAGTAGCCAGGATTGTTGGAAAGGACTTTGGGAAGATGAGAACGGCTCCAGGGGATAGAGATCTCAATTCAAAGTGTTTTTGAAGTTTATCTGAAAGATCGAGATCTGTACCTCATCTGGAAGTCCCGAGTCGGAGAATGTCATTAGTGGATGCATGGAAGCGTTCGCCCGCATCTGTCGGGATCCTTCGGCTCATTTGCTTTGCATCTTGCCCCATGCAGGATCTCAAGGTGCGAGACGCTTCTTACGTAGGCTCATGCAATCAGGTACGCGTACGCTTCTTCTTTCTGAGGTGGTTTTGAAGAGGAGAAAATTTTAGCTGCATGTGGGTACCTGTTGCTTGCAGCATACATGATCATTCCATGAGAATAAGGTCAAATCGCAGAAAAGCATGGTACATGCAGGATCATATGCATTACAACGTACGAGGTATGAGAAAAAAATGGAAGTTGGAGGACTGCTTTTTTGCTGCTTTTGAACGGACAGAGAATACGTTTGCTCAATCAGTCTCTCTGTCAGCCATCCCTGTCGTAAAAATCATGAATGGATCTCCAGTTCGGACTCAGCCTCTCATGTTGTCCCGCTATACTCCCCTTTCTCATCATCGATCATTGTTTGGAGAGCTTAGACTTTGGTCTCACAATATCCTGCCATCGCGGCTGCCGTTGATGCCACCCGGGAAGCTCACTTTCCTTTGTCGAGTCTCTTCCGCCCTGTAGTCTTGGGATTCGATCTGGGCGAGCGAGCGAGCTCTTCAAGACTTGTTGCCACCGTGTTTGGGCTTCCTGACGCGGTGGCGAAGATGTCGAGCTTGTGCCTCTTCGTTGCATGGTTGGCGACGAGCCTTGTCGTCGGCCTTGATCGGCGTAGATGGCTGGCCCGAATGTTTGTCCTCGCTTGGAAGCTCCAGCTCGAGATCTTTGGGACTGGCATAATCATAGGGGTGAAATTCGAACTGTGCACCTGCACCATATGTAAGTGCTTCGAACTGGCTTTGCTGAGTCCCTTTTGAAATGTTCTCAGGCATTGTGGTGTACTTGATGGATTGTAGAAGAAATTTTTAATAAGAGTTTCTAAAAAAGATAGGAAAAGATGTACAGATGTTTAAGGATGCTGTCAAGCTTGTGGCAATTGAGATCAAACGAGCTCCGAGACCACAAAGCATGCGCCCATCTCGAGCTTTTATATTCGACTTGACAGGAAATGTAGACATTTCCATTGGCCTGCAAGCTTGGCCTCAGAAAACTGGGGTGGCAAAGCCATCCAGATCCAGGGAATGAGGCCTCAATTTTGCCATGCTGATGATATGGGATATGGTAGAGGCCTTACGACCTTGTGAAAGGACAAGACTGCCCATTGGTGAGAGGCCTCAACTTGGGACCGTATCCCAGGGAAGAAGCGGTATGCTTGAGAGCGGTACAGAAACTTTGTGTGCTGCAGCGAGCAAAGGCCTCATTTTGCCCTGGCAGGCGATATCATAGACGGTGGGTGGAGGCCTCAACCGTTTCGTTAACCATTATGAGCGAGAAAGAATTCCGGATTACCTCGATCCCCTAATCTATTATGCTACGGGACCCTCTGCGGGCCGTGCGTCTGACATGCTGAATAAGACAATGACGGCGCATCATTGGATCTGACGTATGGTTCATCAATCTTTGATGTCTAGACTGTTTCGTGCATCAGGCGAGCTAATGCGAGGAAAGACCCCACCCATCGACAATTGGGCCGTGTTTGAGGCCTCAATTCTTCACGCACCAAACGGCTCACGAGAATTCGGATCCTTCTTGAATGAACATGCTGATTTACGAATTCATTGAAGCGCGTCCTTAATCAGAAGAAAACATATTGGTGGGATGAGTGCAGTCGCCATGAGCATTCACCTGACGGCGGCAAATCACGTCCCTGCCGAACTCGTCGGCAAAGGCGCCGCTTCTCATCAAAATTCGTCGAGGCCTCTGCATACATCCAATGATACACGGCCGAAAGCAGGCTGTGAGGCCCTCACAAAGAGCCAATCGATGTAGCTCCGAGGCCCTCGCAGAGAGCCAAATCATCTAGCTCTGAGGCCACCAATGAGACGAGATTCCCGCTACCCCACAGCGATCAAATTTGCCTTATAAGCACCACATTCCCTTCATTCCTGTTTCTTCCATTTCCTTCATCGTCACAAAAGCCCCTGCGATTTCCCAGACTGAGCTTCGGCTCAGGTCTATCAACTCGTCTCGTCACCGAAAAGCTTCGCTTCAAGTATTGTTGGGCTTCGGCCCTGATCCATACACTGAACTCCCTGATTCTGTCCCGCGGCAGGTATGATGTCTGATTCAATATGTGAAGTAGCGATTGAGTGACTCAAATTTCATGATAGGATTCCCTTTTCAACCCTTGGTAACCTTGCGCGAGGACTTCCTGTCTTCGCGCGAGTGCCATCTCTGAGGGTCATAATGGTCATCACATAAGTAACGCTCATCCCAACCCACTACAATTTAATGATAGCCTTCAACGTGTATGGAATACAACTCACGAATCACGTCACTCGTTCGATCAAACTCGGTCCTCAGAGGAACCAGACTTAGCTTGCCTTCCTGACAACTCATCTCCCGGTCCTAATGATTTCGAAGGCGCTCGGCAGGATACGATCGATGCACGTTCTCATTATTCGAATGTTAATCCCCCAACAAGGTTTAATATATCAGAATTAGAGAATTGCTCGGTTGGATCAACCGCGCAGACAGAAGAACATGATAGCCCATCTTCCGATGCAAACGACAATTCTGCTTCCTTCGAAAGCGCTTGGCAGGATACAATCGATGCACGTTCTTATTATTCAGATGTTCATCACCCAACGAAATTTGGTATACCAGAATATGAGAACTACTCGGTTGGATCAACCGCGCAGACAGAAGAATATGTCAATGCACTCGCGGGCTCGGGGGAGTTTTTCGATTGGAACTTAGACCGTGAGGAACTCGCACAGGACCACGCAAGCAAGAGTCTATTCCCTGGACCGAATTTCGATCTGAACTACGATTACACCAACAGCAACGATGCCTTCTGCCCTTCAGACAATACCCCATTGCCCGACCTTCCGCCTGCTGATCCGACGATCGATATCGACCGAGAAGACTTCGTGTCCAGCCAGCCGCCAACTTTGACTGGGTCTTCTCTTCCATCATCGTCAGCTTCCATGACGCCTCAGACGCCCCTCCAGGCGGTCCCTCCAGCCAGTGCTTCCCAAGCCAGTACATTGAAAGCGCTCACTCAGCATCCCGGAAACGACTCTGTACGCCCTGTTGCCATCTCTAAAGCACCAGCTTTCACGTGCAAAATATGCCTGCGGCAACGCCCACAGGAACCCCCATGCGCTTTTGCATCCATGCAAATCCTCAAGCGCCACGAGAAGTTCCACGTGCGATTCCCATGTACCATGGGTTGCACCAAGACTTTCTCCATAAAGAAAGATCGCGCCCGGCATGAGAGAATCCAGCATGAGGGGCGCCATGCCACATGCCCAATATGTGGTCAGCAGGGCCGAAAAGACAATATCAAGAGACACATGAGGAGACACGAGAATCGACCCTATGCAGGCGAGATTACTCTAGCGCCGCAAGACGCAGGCTCTGAAATCTGACTTGGCAATGTGGAGGGGATGGTCGAACACGTCGCTGCTATATATTCGTGAGGAACGCATATGTGGTTCTATTCTGCTTGAAGTTTATTGTTTTCCTTGTGGTGCGGTGCTGCTGGGTTGAGTTGATCGTTGGATGACCATGTCGACGGGCGACTGCTTCGGGTCGCCTGTTCCATTCGTTTTGTCGATGATGGATGCCGACAGAAGTTCGCTTAGCAAAGGCTACAGTCAGCCAGAGCTGTCATACAGCCTGTATGTTACTAAGAGTCCCAATTAAGACAAATGGCAATGTAACGTGGGGGCACCAAAATCCCACACGTCAAAGACCTCTCATTTAGATCACATTAAATATTACCTCTCGACTCTATCTATTGATCCTTTGGCACACAAGAGCTTTGCAACCACCAGAATCAAAGTGGTGATACCAAGAAACTCTTCGAGAAAGATTTCCTTGGTAGGGTGAAGACCGACGGAATTTGCCCATGCTGCGACTGCTTTACTCTCCACGGAGGCAGGGCTAGCCAAAAGCGAATACGTTCAAGGATGGAAGGTAGATCGTGACAGTCGGTTGCACAACTGATGAATGGGGAATGATTTCAGCTAAGCTCCAAGGATTGAGCTAAAGTATACAATGGACTCCGAGGCCAAGCAGATACCTATGGGACGAGACCCTTCCCAGACACTGCCTGCCCACGGAAATGTGGTTCAAAAATGGATGATGTCTGCAAATGCTTCGGAGGGCCTTCCCAGGTAACGTGGCTAAACGTTCGGATCCCTTTTAGATGACCCCGTGGCCCGGGAGAAAGGAGAATAAGAAGACAAGTAGTTCCGGTCTTTCAGTTCAGCACGTTTCATGAGGTGAGGACGCGAGCTGCTCAGGGCTTCCGGGGACTCTTTGGGTAAGTGCAGACAGCATGCCAGACAATTCTCCTGTGGAGCGTTGCAAGGTATGGAGATGTGGTCGTCCTCCTTTTCCACCAAAGATGGGCGAGATGCCTTGGCGAAGATGCGTTGCTTACCGGATACGACTTTACGATACTCGAAATATTCGATGGCGTAGATGCAGTCGTCGACATCACGCCAGATTTCTAGATACTGCTCAACGGCTGGCTTGACGAAAGTTTGTGCTTTTTCGAATTGGTTATTCGAGAACTCGGAATGGCTTTGTTCGGCTACTTTCACATGTGCTGACTGCTGCCTCTCATCCCGTTCAATATCTTCTACTGAGGCCGCATTGAAGTCCGAGAGCAACGGAGCTAGCTCTTTCGAGCCGCACTGTACATTCGCCTCATGAGAATGCTCCTTCCTGAACAACTTATCAGGCTTTGTAAGAGAGGAACCTTGCTCCACGGAACCCCCTTTCTCCTCAGATAGAGCATTCTTGACTTTGACAGCTTCTAGTGTCTTCGCTTTGACAACTCTTCTTTCTTGCCGTTTGCGCCGCTGTCGGTCTCGAGCTCGTTGGGCTTTGGGTGAGGGAGCATCATCAGCTCCGTCTTTAGCTTCGTGGAAGCAGCTGGCGTAAGATTTTGAAAAGGTGAATTGCTGTGCGTAGTAATCGATATGGTTGCTGTCGACGCCCGGGAAATGTAATTGATAATTCTTCCCGCTGCACCACGCCAATGGTTCAAGTGAGACATCCTTGTCGTTTCCAAAATCAAGTTTGCCAGAGAACACGAGCCATTTCTGCCCATTTTGATCGATGGACGCCATGAGACGAGCATTATTGGTGCTGCGCTTGAGGTTCTTGAGCCGGGCATCCCGCTCTTTGCCTTTCGTACCACGGATGGTGTACGCTTTGGCAAAGCCATCTTGTTCATGTAAGAGGTCCTCGACAACGTAGATATCGTAGCAGGGCTCCGAGTGAACGTAGCTTGAGATTCCAAATCGGCATCCAAGGATGGCGCCGATGTGAGATTCATATGGAAGTATGAATCTTCTTGCTGCTTGCCGACCATTGTTCGCCCCTATCGAAGTAGGAGGCGCTAATGATGTATGGTTGGATCTTCGGTTTGGCACAATGTCATCATGACTGTCCCCAGAATCGTCATCGTCTTTCAAGAACTCTAGATCAGTGTATCCGGGAGCGTGTCGAATAGCGACGTCTTTTTTTATGGAAGCCTTCGCCCCATCCTCAGACTTAAGTTTCCTAGATCTCAGAAGAGAGTCACGGTATGCGTTGCTGTCTCCACGAGGCATTACAGACGTTCTTTTGTCTGTTGCCTGTTGAGAGCGAAGGATCAGGCCCAATGCTTTTGGCTTGTGTCCCCAGCTTCTGAGCATATCACTTGGTACCCCCGGCACTCGTAATCTCGCAGGTGACACAGATTCAGCAGGCACATCGATAGTCCACTGAGACAGATTTCTACTTCTGGAGTCACCCAAGTCTGAATAGCGACGCCATTCCCGTATATCCGCGAATCTGCTCTGCTTCCAGCCTTTGCTTCTCCCTGGCCCTCTCTTCCATTTTGATACGGAACAGCAATGACTATTGCTATTAGAAGACGTACTCTCTACGTCTGTTCCGGTGATATTTTCAACAGCATCTGCTGTGAGCTGGGCGATTACACCAATGTGCTTGTCTTGTTTCAGCTGCGAATTATCTCGGACTTGTCTGTAGTCCCTCTCTACCTGCCTACCGACTCGCTTGAGCGCGGGGGTGACAGGAATCCATACACGGACTAGATAAGGTCCCAGTGAGATCTGGTCCTCGTCCTGGCCATTTTCTCGTGACGCATGTGAGTACAGCTTGAATAGCTGCCATGTTGTGTCGATAAGAGATCGTGAAAAGTCTCGGTCGCCAGATTCCCAAGCGACTCCGTAAGGGTATCCTAGGGTAGGTCTCTCCGGTGGTCTCTTGTACTCGTACTGGCCATTTATATGTGACCCATGTGATGACAGCTTGGATAGTGGCCTTCTTTTGTCGAAGAGAGATCGTGTCCAGTCTCGGTTGCCGCGAATCGTTCCTGAAGCGGCTATCCGAGGTTGTCCTGGGTCAGGTCTCTCCGTTGCTCGATTAATGTCCATAACAAAGCTGATGTTGTGGGTAGGATACTGTTCTTAGAAAGAACCGGACAAGGCTGCCGCTTGCCAAGCCCTGGCCAAAATTGAGGCCTCGTTCGACGGCCAATCACCGTCAACGCTACCCTACGAGGTGTTCGGTCCGTCCCCGTCTTGCGAGAGTCAACAATCGGGTACGGTGAAATTTCGGAGCTGATAGATTGGCAAAATTGGTAGAATGCGTTTTTGAAGAAATGAAATGTTGAGAGCGGTAAAATATGGCCTTGCCAGATAAAAAGGCGACCGATGTTTATTGCAACGCGATGAATTGCCTTTGGAATTGAAAAACCAGCAAATTCTTATTCCTCATCATCTCGTGGTAGGCGTATCCATGGCGAAACCACTCGTAGTGACTCGACTACAACGTTTGTGGCTGGGGCTGGCGAGGTCACCATTTACCTTCTCGTTACTCATCCGTCATGATACCACGCTTGCTCTTACAGTTGACTTGAGCCGCACGGTCTCACCTAACTTACAAGGTACGAGTCTCCATCCAATGCGCTGCGATCCAACGTCTGCTTTGCCACTTGCCTACCTCTCCCAACTATTCTCGTACTTCTGCCCTCGCTCCAACGACTCCCCATTGGCATATCTCACATCCATCTCCACGGTATGCGTGATACCCTTCCTGCTCCCCCCTTCGGTTTCAGGATCCCGATAACCGTACTGCCTCTCCATATCCGCCACCCCGCTCATCCCATCCCCTCTTCTCGCACCAACTGGACTGGGCGTTCGCCTTACAAATCCATCCCGCGAATCCGAATGCATCACATACGCATTCTTCCCACGACTCTTCTTCCCACTCCTGCTTGATCCTGTAACCCCCTTCCTACCGTAATGCTCTGCTCCTGGCCGTCCGAAGAGGATCAAGTACATTGGCCGCAAAGTTGGCACGCACGCCGCGACAATGACCACTTTGATCTCCACGCTGTTCCAGATGAAGAGCGGGACAGTGTTCCAGGTGAAGTCGGAGCGGGCAGACTCGGAGGGGAGCTTGGAGGTCTTGATGGCGCCGCAGATGGCGGCAAAGATGCCGACGGAGAGGATCAGGGAGAGTTGGACCTTTTTGGAGAAGGACATTTGGAGAGACCAGATGACGGAGACGGGGATAGCGGCGAGGGCGATGTCGAGGAAAGCCGAGTAGCCTGCAATAAAGTCGGTTAATGATAATGGTTCGTTGGTCGAATAGGCAGGCTTTCCAGACAAGGCACGGAGAAGTGTTCAGGACTGGGGAAAAAAGGACGTACTGGAACAAATGATAGTCCACACAGTCAACACCTGAGGATCCCAACAACTACCCGCTTCGGTTAAGTTCCAGAGCTTCGTCACAGGTTGACACTGCACGAATACGAAGATGAATGCGAGGGAGAAGAGGATGAATTGGCTGGTCATGAAAAGGTAGAGCAGCCAGCGGGTCCAAGCCTTGGGCACGCCAATGCGATAGATGAGAAAGCCGACGGAGAGCTTGCCGAAGGCCAGGCCCAAGACGCAGAAGGTTTGAGGAATCCAGTTGAGCTTGAGCGCGTCCTCCTGTTGGGGCAAGGAAAGGTAGAAGACATGTCGCGTGCCGCCGACATTTGCGTAGACTGTCCACATGATGGTGAACGTCAAAGACCATGCCTGTGTTCCCATTGTCAATCATGCTGCACAAGAGCCCTGGCCTAAAGACGCTGATTGGCGTACCATTGTGAGTATAATCATCCAATCATCCCACCACATGTTCCTTGTAATGAGCGTTTGGCAATAGACTCGCAAAGAGACAAAACATAGAGCAATAACTGCGAGTGCCCAGGAGATTCCCTTGAGGATGTCGCCCCGGTCTACGTCCCCATTAGGTGGAGGAGTGCGATCCATGGTCTCGTGCAAAGCGTTGAATTTTCACGGAATGAAAGTAATGTCAAACACACATGGGATTTGTATACTGGCGGAAAGATGCGACGTCAACGAGACGTTCTCCTGCGATTTATGCTTCGCGCCGCCAGGACCTGGCATCATATATAGCCTATACTGCTTTCAGAGAATGGTAAGGAATCGATCGATCGCTTTCTGGTTCCAAACTCTAGGCTTCCTCGAGCCTGACAACATCCAGATCCCTTGAGATGAGAAAGTCTGCAAAGTGCACCGAAACGCCTCAAACCCCTTGCACGCTTCTCCGCTCGAAAGTCCAGGGGATTGGAAATAGGCCTTTTAAGCATAAATCCCCCTGACGGTGCCGGAAGGACGTATATATATCGCCAGGGCCTACTAATGGGGACGGTCATTGACACCGACCTCATCATGAGTGAAGACAACTCTACGACAGCAATTAGATCCCTCTTCACGATCGTCTTTGCTTTCCATCCTCATCCTTGGGAGCTGGCTGTCCCCCTTGCTCAGCGCCACCGCATTGCACAGTCCGCTCGCGCAGCGACTATGTGTCACCTCGGTAAGATCCATCACCAATGCTGCAAGCGTAGTATCACGGACCGTCTTGGTCGTACTAAAATTTGTTGCAACAGCCAGGAACGACGCAGATATGGTAAGCATGATGCTCATGCCAAGCCAGACGTAGATTCGGGTGAGATCGACAGTGGCACGGACGACGGACTCCGCTTCCCTGACAGTGGTGGGTATGGTCCCGTTGCCCAATCTTTCCATAAGAGAGCTCCAGGATGCATGGTAACTTAGGGTCAACATGCCAATGGTGTAGTCTTCTAGGTTGTCCTGCATCCACGGTTGCGTGAGGTTAAGCATGACAATATACTTCATAGTCTCGGACATGAAGTCCAAGCCTAGACCGACGAGCCAGTCGTCTTCGACTACATCACCATCAGGTGTGACGCTGCAAGTAGCCAAATGGTCAACAGCACCAGTAGGAGACACAGTACAATTTGTGCTTTTCACCGCTCCGGCTGTGACTGAGGCTTCAGCTAGGACAAAGCAATCGTTCGCTGCCCAAGTATCACCCCCGAAGTAAGAAGTGGTTTGCTGGCCAACGCTAGGTAAAGTGCCAAAGAAAGGCGAAGTTGTAGGACATGGTGAATCCTGTTTCCGTGCTGAGCCATTAGGGAGCTTATCGTTGGTTCCCACAGTGTTGACTTTGACGGCGATCAGCCTCGTGCCCAGGATTTTTGATGCAGCCTGCGGAGTGGCTCTCTCCGCGTCCCACGTGTCATTTCTGATGACCGAGATAGAGCCATTGAGCCTGATTGAGAAATCAAGGTTCGCTATGTCGGCGTATTTGGAGTCACCGACATGTTGGGATCGATTGTCGCTTGCTGCATCGATCCAACGTATGTTGACATCGATGTAAGGGAGTGTGAGACTCATTGTACTATTTGCAGGTATCTTTTCGGTCAGGGGAAAATATCTGCGGAGAGGTAGCTCGGTTGAGTTGAAAGCGTAACTGGGATCCTTGCCAGCCATCGACGCTGCATTGATAATTGTTATCGTTCGCATATCTTCGTATGGAAGAGAAGCCCAGTCTGCGAACTGGCCAATAGTTCCTATCGAGACTGAGGTTGGTGTACGTGATAGCCGCGAGGAAGGTATCCACGCAATCGACGAATTGGCAAGAGGGGCAGCGAAGCTCTGTGGCCATGAAAGAACGATAGCACCAACAAACCAACATGACCACAATAGCTGAGACCTGGGGCGTCCCCAAGGTACCATTGGGACACGGTATGTACCAAGGCGCGTCAGCTCTGACAGCGTGATTCCGCCTTTTTCGAGCTGAATGAAGATAATATTCCAAGCTAAAAAAGCCGAACAGCAGCCGGCCAGGAGCCTGATGAGGACGAGCGCGAGAGATATTAGGGCGGTGACTTGGGTCTGATATAACTCGGATGTGTAAAGTGCGGGTGGAGATCCCGTCTTGAACTGGTGATTGTTGATCCGTTGGGTGATTATGACACAGAGGAGGATACATGCCATCAGATGGACGAGAAAGAGGTACCAAGCTTTGAGAATATTCCATGGTCCAGAGGCATCAGCGCGGATGGGGTTTGGGTTGGCCTGTATTTGGTTGACTCCTTCTCGGACAATGGTTTGATATTTTACCTCACGTCTTGTGTCGTCCCGAGCCATGTCAAGAACGAAGCGCGCGTCTTCACAGGCAAAGAATACCGTCGAGAACGACAGATCTGTGTGATTACTATTCAGTGGAGCGTGAAAGTTGTAAGGTAGAACACTTGAGACAGTACTGACTCTGCTACTGAGGTTATTGGACAAGAAAATTTTCTTGAATATTGAGGAGAGACTGTGAGATCGCCAATTGGAAGGAGATGTAACGAAATTAATGAAGTAGACAAAAAAGTGCTAAGAAAAGAATCCATACTTCCTTTGAACGCCTACAAGAAGTAGCGGATAGGACGATAGCAGAATCGAGAACATGATGTTATATCCTTGAGTCAAGCAAGATGGCTCAACATTGCCTTATCAAACATCTGACATGGGAGGCCAGGCTGACCATTGTGGGGGCCAATGCGACCTGACCCCTTCTTCAGCCTGATTGTATATATCCTAACCACGCTCGGAGCAGTCGACCCTCGATTCGGAAAAGAAGCCGCATTGGCATAGTATGTGATAGTCGTAGTTATGGCGAAACAAGGACAACGTGAGCCAGCAGAGTCGACAACGATTACACTGAAAATTGTGAGCCAGAAATGCTTCCTGTTATACTCAAGGGAAGAGGACTGATGCAAATCCCTTCGATCGTCTTGAGCTCCGAACTACCGGCATGAGCTTCGATCAATCTGTACCGACATGGAACGATTGAAAGAATGACACTATTGATCTCGTTTCGTTAGATGATTGAGTTGACATCGTTGACCGGCAGATGCCATTTCGGCGCCCTCCCACACCTCCGGGCCGCGCTTGCTTGTTGGGTGCATTTCCCCTGGGTCTGCGCGCCCGCTCCCCCCTAGTCTAGCGTGTTCTCCTTGCTGTCAGACAGCCCGCTCCTCCCCTATTCAATTCCCGTTTCAGCCACTCGCCCCCCCTTCCTCCCTCAATTCATTCTATTTGAGCGGGTCGAATTGCTTAACCCTTGCCGCTGGAGCTGTGCTCATTCACCTCGGAAACGTAATGGGTTCTAGAGTAAGTCTTCGTGGAAAAGAAACTACTAATAAGAGTACGTCATATTGGCAGGTAGGGCGGTCCATAGGGTGAAAATGGCCATTTGAAAAATAAATTAAAAAATAATTCAGACATCAATATTCTGCGAGAAATGTGGATGAGCCAATAAGGGGGTACCCCCCAGGAGGTAGCCCTTGGGCCCTAAGACCCCCCTTAGCCGGGTAAGCCCGCAGCAGCCACTATCACCTTACCACTTATCACCACTCACCTCACCACTCACCTCACCACTCACCTCACCACTCACCTCACCACTCACCTCACCACTCACCTCACCACTCACCTCACCACTCACCTCACCACTCACCTCACCACTCACCTCACCACTCACCTTGTAGAACCTAAGCCCAGAATCAAGTGCAAAGTATGGCGACCCTTGAGCCCCGCGATATGCCCTTACGGGGGTGCGGGGGCCTTAAGTTTAGAGGTGGTACTTAGGGCAACCACTTAAGCCTCTGGATACTTAACGGAATTCGGGTTCTAGTAGAAACAAAGATAGTAACAATATTAGCAGCTGGATGCGAACCTTGTAAGGGTTCCCCCCCCCGGAGGTGGTCCTTCGGCCCTAAGACCCCCTTATTGGCTTATTCAGTTTTGCCGCAGAATATTGATGTTTGAATTATTTTTTAATTTATTTTTCAAATGGCCACTTTCACCCTATGGACCGCCCTAGCAGGATAATTTCTGGTCTGTTGCTAGGCTCTAATCATGTCAGATTTCCAATCAGCCTTGTCCCCCCTGCTACTGTCTCATCGTCAACTCCAAGAGCACCCCATCAGCCTCATCGTCCTCCCCTGCGAAGTCCATATGATTCAACCTCTCCTTCCCCTTCAACTCCGCCAATGCATCCGTGAAACCATCAGTGGTGAAGAGGATCTTCAGAGCTTGCTTGCCGCCCCCACCCGTTGCCGATGTCCCAGGTACTCCTCCACGGATTGCGAACGCGTTCATCGACGCTGTCAGTGCCACAACGACTTCCTTCAGATGGGCTCGTGTCTCTGCCGAGCGATCCAGCATGCGCACACCGTCGATGACGATGAGAAGCAGGGGTGTATTCGCTATGGAGATGAGGTCTTGGAGGAGCTTTGTGGCTGGGCGCAGGGAGTCATCATTTCCTGTCAGAGCGGCCTCGAATCTGGCCTTGCTAAAGTCCAGCGTGCTTTCGAATTGGAAGGGAACTTGTTTGACGACCTGCGCGATCAGGGTGTAGACGGGATCGATGGCGCTGCTGGTCGTGTCGCCAAAGAAGTAGATGACGGGCACTTCGGCCCCTTGTGCCGTGAGTCTGGCGGAAAGGGGGAGTCAGCTTTGCGTGTCCCGATATGCAGACCCAAAGGTAAGGATGAAGATGGAGGAAACGTTTCTGGAACTTGACTGGGAAATGTGCAAGGGAGATTGCTGCAAAGATCACAAAGCTTTTGAGATATTCACAGAATAGGAGAAACGCGGCCGCGATATTATTTCTACAGGTGCATGGTAGTTTCAGCATTGTCAAATACGATAAGTGATGTCCAAGATATTGACCAAATCAGTTGCAATGCCTCTGAGAATCACTTACACGACATGAGCGCTGAGATGAGTGTACTGCGATGGCTGAGGAACTTGGTAAGGTCCCACTATCCAGAGGCGTTGGGAAGCTGATGTAGCGTTCCATAGCTGAATCTTCTGTAAGACCTCTCTGTGCATAGAGAAAGTCTTCGACTTAGCAAGTCGCTGGGGGATAATTTGCTGTTGTACCACGTAAGGGCGGAGGAGGTGAAGGGCGGTGAGCCGGACTTGCTCGGCCGTGTAGCAGGAAGGGCTCTGGTCCTGTTGCTCTTTCTCTCCGGCGGCTGATTTCTCCATTGTCCGTGTAGCAGTCTTGTCCGATGTTGTTGTTGTGTTCGAAGTTGGAGCCGAGTCTCTTTGCATGTTCAAGTGACCCTGCTCTAGCAGACGTTTCACACTAAGTCCGAGACTTCTCTCATGCTTACCGAGGGACACAATGAAATCTGCAGTGAAGGTTTCTTGCATGGCCGAAATCTGTTTGACAAAGTTGCTATTCGACTCGATAGAAGTCCTCAGCTTACGACGCCAGTCTAGTTCTGCTTGTCTGTTCAATTTGTACTCCAAGTCTTTAATGCCAGCTCTCTTCATCTCGATCTCTTCCTTGAAAAAGTCGCTGTCGAAGCTCCTGAACATGCGGCCTGTCGCTGACTTTGAAGACCACTTCGTCATAATGTTGGCGAGGAACTTGAACACGACCACAAACAGCCGCGCCACCCAATGCTCCACCCGTGCACTGTAATCGTTGGTCTCGAGGAGCTGTTGCCAGTACGCAATATCCTCGCCCAACTCATCCAGGGCGGTAGAGACAGATTCTGCAATCTTCTCGTGATTCACCGTGGCCTTCACACTTCAGTCAGTAGGCAGAGAGCAGGCAGCTCAGGTAGATCGTACCTTGATTATGGCTGATATGGTGCCGGTCACGAGACAAGTGTATTTGTCCCCGCTAGGGACCACGGCGAAGACATCTTTGAACTTTGACACATTGATGCTGAACTTCCCGAACAGCTTCTTCATGCGCCCAAGTCTCGTCTTTTCCCGGTTGTTCTTCCAATTGGACTCTGCAACGACCAGGGCATCTATCACAACCCTCATATCTGGTGGACCATCTTCGACACGTGCTGTATGATCCTTGGGGAGACATTTGAGAAACTTCTGATATACTTTCGCGAGCTCCTCTGTAGGCTCTGCAAGGATGATCTCCTCCTTATCACCACTTCCAAGCGTTAGCTAGACTTGCTGTCAGCAACCGAAGATGACGTACAGACCTCGAAATTTTCCTGGCCGTGGGGTCAAACAATTGCAGCCATTGTTGTCTCAACGTGGGTTCCGAGTCGAAGATCAATCTTGTGCTTTCCTCGGCTGTGACAAGTGACTTGCTGAGACTGTCATCGGGATCCGCCGCGAAGGCCTTCCAGCTGAATGTTCTGACTACTCTTTGTGCAACCTCTACATGGTCCTCCCGGGTGTTGCCAGCATCCATTGCTTCAGCCTCGTAAGTAGATAAAGCCTTAGCACAATCTCCTCATCAGGACGACGCAACAGTAGCGGTGGAGTACGAGGTCTGTTACTCTGTGAGGGATTTTCCTTATTTGAGCACCACACTTGGAGAGAAAGGAACCCGAACAAGGCTGGCAAGCAGTTGATCTATGAGCGTTTGGTGCGGCAACCATCATACGTCTTGAGTAGTGTGAGAGCCTCAAGGTGGGTTACACCCGAAGCGGTACTGCCTGCTTGAGACCCTCACAATGTAACGCAAGTCACTGGCCAACACAAGCATCTGCAGCTAATTGATACGACTGTCCGACAAGCTGAGCCAATAAACACGCGCTATTGCCGAACGATCTGCGAACGGGACCCCCGTTCAGAGAAGATCGTCCTGCAATGAACGAAAACACGCTCAGCCTGATGGAATCTCACCGTACATTTCCGAGGGCAGCGCTCACATACTTAAACAATCGTTCCAGGAAACTGGAATCCCAAACCATCGTTGTGAAGAGCTACCAAGGTTAGCCAATTGAAGATCAAGGCGGAGATCCAGCGCTTCCATCACAAATCCAATACATAAGCCACAAGATGACCGTAGCAGATGATGTCGAAGAGCCGAGAGAATCAACGTCGGCGGTCAACGAGGCTTGTGTGCTTTACAGGGTCTCATGGAATGAATGGGGCAGTAGAAAATACATCGAATCTACGAAGCCATTTGCTCGACTTGAGACTTCCAAAGAGATCAAAGGAGAAGAGTCCCCTGAACAAACTGCTTTTCACGTAGAATGCGAGCTTAAAATTCAGACCGAGGTTGGAGAAGAGCAGGAGAGCAATCAGACTGTCGGAGACGTGCAGGTGACCGATATGACGGCGCTTCAAGATCTCCGAGTTTCAAGCGTTGGTAAGAAACGCATCACCCGGATATCAGAGGTCCTTTCGGACGCTCTGAAACAATGCGTGCAGTATTATCCAAGGGATATCGATCTTGGCGAACAAATTGAACCCTACCGAATGCTCATTCACCACCGAGAGGAGCTGCAGGAAGCAAATGGAGAGCTTCAGCCCAGGTAGCATTTCACCTGAATCGGTGCCCGGATTGTTGACCACTAATGATTTTCAGCTCTAGGAAGCAAAGTCATGTTTTTACCCTGCTAGACTACTTGGATACGTACATGAAGCCAGGAATCGAGACTGCTCTTCAGAAGTTGAAGCTAGCCAGACCTACTATCACATACGAGAATCTTTGGCTGATCTTCAAGCCTGGAACCGAGGCATATTGGCGTCTTAAACCCATCCAATTCTCCAGTGTCGTCGCTGCATGTATAATTATGCGGACAGAGTACGTCGACAAATACATGGAAGACAAAGAAATGAGATTGAAAACAGGCCTCTTTGTGGAATTTTGGGGACTTTCAACCGATGGCGACAAATTTGGTAGAGATCACGGAGTAGTTTTCATTCAGCGCTTCCCTGGCGAGCGGCTGATAAGCTCTCTTCCAATACACCCATGCGAGTTCATTGATGAGGAAAAGCCGGGTGCAACGCGTAAGAAGCTGATAGCACGAGGCAAAAGAACTTTTGAAATGATGAGGAAAATGCCTATGCAAATGACTCATAACGGATACAGCTTTTCGAGCGAGAAGGAACTCGTAAGCTTCTTGTCATCTCCGCGAAGCATTTACTTACCCATCCCTAGGAACAAGGCGACTGTATTGTCGATGTGCAGGCAGCAAGCGGGAAAAAAGAACTCAAAGAAGAAGAAGCTCTTCTCCCTCAATCGTTTCTCCGCCGCGAAATAAAAACGCACAGCGCCTTCACCGACATGGACAAGCCGCTTTCGGAGTTTAAGTTTGCAAATTTCGAAACTGTTCGATTGGCGGAAATTGAGCGATTACCTTCAGAGCAGCACTACTTCCTGTGTAATCCTATGCTAGCTGGATTCAGCCTTTTCCATAAGTCATGGAAGATCTTTTACGCAGAAAATCTGAAGGAGGTCAAGCCGTTTGATGGTACGTAGAGGTCTCTTCATTGACGAGTACGGCGAACATTAGATTTCGAGGCCCGTGCTTCTTTCCTTATATATTTCGGGCCTCCAGTGCCCTCTTCTTGAGGACTAAGAGCATGCACCCTGACGTGGACACCGATTTAGTGATGGAAGACCTGATCATCGATCCTGTCAAGCGTACCATCGTGCAGGCCTTGGCTCACGCACAAACCCATCACCTCAATATCGATACGATTCACAACAAGGGAGAAGGCCAAGCCATTTTACTCCACGGACCGCCGGGTGTTGGCAAGACGTTCACCGTAGAGTGTATCGCATCATCCACCGGACGCGCACTCATTGCTATAACATTAGCGGACCTGGTGACGGACGAGAATAAAGTTGAGGATAGGTTGCTGATGTGGTTCACGTTAGCGGACCGCTGGAAAGCTTTCCTACTGATCGACGAGGCGGACATCTTTCTCGAGAAAAGAGCGACCAAGGATATTGAGAGGAACGGGGTTGTCTCAATGTTCCTTCGGAGAATGGAGTACTTCCGAGGCATCCTCTTCCTGACTACCAATCGCGTGGGCCATATTGACGACGCCTTTATATCTCGCGTGTCCGTTGTGCTTCAGTACGCTCGCCTGACGGACGAGACCAGGAGGAAAATTTGGCGAGGTTTTTTCAGAAGGTTACAAGAAGACAAGGACCTATCGGGGGGGCGCCGTGTGGAGATTGGTAAGTACGCTCAACAGTACGTGCTGAATGACCCTGCTGTGAAGAATCTCAATTGGAATGGGAGGGAAATCCGAAATGCATTGCAGACTGCAATCCACCTTGCAAGTTACCAAAAAGCTGAAAATGGTCAGAATGGAGACGACACTGTTGACGTTGAAGAAGAGCACTTCAAGAAAGTGGTCCAAATGAGCCAGGATTTCAAAGATTACATGGAAAAAATCACTGGTCAAAATGAAGATCAGAGAGCGAAGGCTAGATTGGAAAGAAATGATGGTCTGGATGTGAGCGAGGCGTGAGCGGGACGTTAGGGGGTTGAAGATTCTCATCGAATCTCATCAGAGATCTTTTCAAAAGTTAGCGTATTCAAGTTAATCGCTAATCCTTGGCAATCATATCCTGCACCCTTACCACATATATCACCATACAAATCTTGCACACTGCGACCACCATTTGTCCTTTTTCTCCTGGTGTAATACAGTCAAAATTTCACGTATACGTCTCGAGCTTGGACCCTGAGTAAATATTGAAGCACTGAAGATAACCTTAACCCTAAGGTCAACTTCTTACTCTTGGTACGGGCGGCTCGAGAGGGGGACCGCGTATTCGGCATAATAACGATAAAGAATCGTATATATAGGTATACGAAAACTTCGAAAAAATGAAGAAGTCAAATAGCGATTTGCTAATTTACAAAGTGTAGTAATCGTAATGTGCAAGATTTGTATGGTGATATATGTGGTAAGGGTGCAGGATATGATTGCCAAGGATTAGCGATTAACTTGAATACGCTAAAGGGTGTGAAGGTTGCGGGAAAATATCTTCCGGATTTTGACTTCACGATTTTCGTTTTTCATTTCAATTTGACTAATTGCGTAGACCGAATAGTATCAATCTGAGACATGTTCTCTCCTATTTTCGCATCCTCCATATATGTAGCACAAGGTTTTCAACTTCCATTGAGGCAAAATGGATCAAAGAATCGAGCACTTCCAATCGAATTGCGAGCTTGAGCGAGGTAGATTTTCAAGACCTTACCAAGTCCTTCGTCTGCATGAAGCAATGTCATTGAATTTTGCTTCTCATACAAGGTCCAAAAAAGGATTCTGATTGCGCCATCCATTTAGATAGACCGCGCTGCCGGAGCTTTGAATATCGTGAAGGAAGTCAGACCTGCGGTTGCTGCAAGCATGCATTCATCGACTCATCATACATAAATTATACACCAAGGCTGCGTTGATTCATCTTGAATACGATTTTTGCGATCACTTTGCAAAGCTCATTCCGTGACTGTCAGCCTTCCTTCCAGCTATCCCTGCGACAGCGCTTTCCAGTCTCTTCGCCACCACTATTTATACATTCTGGTTTAGAACAACGCATCCCCCAACCTTATACTGACCGTCTTGGTCTGGCTGTAATTCGCCAGCGCCGCCTCACCCAATTCTCGTCCAATTCCGCTCTCCTTGTAGCCACCGAACGGCAATTGATGGTGCAGCATGTTATACTGGTTGATCCAGACCGTACCCGCCCTCAACGCACTACTGACGCGGATGGCGGTGTTCAGGTTGCTGGTGTGCACGGCGGAGGCCAAACCGTAGGTGGTGGCGTTGCCGAGCTTGATGGCTTCTTCCTCGGTGGAGAATTTGCCAATGGAGCAGACGGGACCGAAGATCTCTTCCTGCATGATCTTCATCTCCGAGGAGACGTTGCTGAAGATGGTCGGTTGGATGAAAAAGCCCTTGTCGCCGTGGCGCTCGCCGCCGATCTCGACTTTGGCGCCTTCTTTCTTGCCGGCGTCGATGTAGCTGTGGGGTGTCATTTCATGTCAGTGAATTGAGTCTCTCAATGGAAGGGGGGCGGGAATGGTGGAAGGAGGGAAAAGGAGGAAACTTACCCCATGATCCGGTCAAACTGCAATTGACTGACTTGGGGGCCCTGGAACGTGTCCTTTGCGAACGGATCACCAACCTTGTTGGCGCCCGCTCGCTTCTTGAAAGCCTCGATGAATTTGTCGTAGACGCCATCCTGGACGTAGACACGCGATCCAGCACAGCAGCACTGGCCGTGGTTGAAGAAGATACCAAAATTGACCCAGCTGATGGCATTCTCAATGTCTGCATCGTTGAAGACGATGTTGGGGCTCTTGCCGCCCAGCTCCAGGGTGACCTTCTTCAGGTTCGAGCCGGCTGCCGCCTTCATGATCTGCCTGCCAACGACAGTCGAGCCGGTGAAGGCAACCTTGTCGATGTCCATGTGGGCGGCGATGGCAGCGCCAGCGGTCTTGCCGAAACCGCTGAGAACGTTGATCACGCCTGGAGGGAAACCGGCTTCCTTGACGAGCTTGGCGGCGTAGAGAGCGCCGAGTGGGGTCTGCTCAGCAGACTTCAAGACAACGGTGTTGCCACAGGCGACGGCGGGGCCAATCTTCCAGGCCCACATGAGCAAGGGGAAGTTCCATGGAATGATCTGACCAACGACACCGATCTGAAAGTTTGGTTAGTCTTACAAAGATGGCCTTCGCCTGGGGAAGGAAAGGGAAACCCACGGGTTCTTGCTTTGTATAGTTGAAAGTCTCAGAATTCGTATCAATGACCTTGCCCTCAATCTTGTCGGCCCAACCGCCGTAGTACCTCAAGCAGCCGGCGCACATGCCGATATCCACTTTCGCCATGCTGAAGGCCTTGCCATTGTCGAGAGCCTCGATGGCTGCTAGAGTGTCGAGATCCCGCTCAAAGAGGTCTGCTAGCTTGAGCAGGTAGCGGGAGCGCTGCTCAGGAGTGACTTTGCGCCATGTCTCTTCAAATGTCTTGCGGGCGACCGACACAGCAATGTCGACATCCTTCTCTGTGGCTTCTTGGACGGCACAGATGGGCTTTTCGGTGGTGGGATTGATGGATTCGAAGGTCTTCTTGTCGACGCCGTGGGTGAATTCGCCGTTGATGAAACTAGAGCAGGAGTGATTGGTTCAGCATGCTGCTGGAATGAATGCGGAATACCAAAGTGTGAAGGGAGTGAAGAAGGAGAAACTCACAGGCCAGTCGGTTGTTCGTATTTGCCTGTCTGGGGCGTCTCGAGGGTGATTGAGAAAGACATGATTATGGTTAGTATTGTCTAAGTTGTTTCTTCGTCTGTTCACGGGGTTGTATGGCTGCAATGAATTGTGTTTCCAAGATAGATAGTCCTTTTGAAATCGTTGGGATGTGGATGTGGTATTCGAGCAAGAGAGAAAAGGTGGAGTAACACGAACAAGATGGAGAAGCGGCAAAACGTGCGTTTGCTCCAAGACGCCGCGCACGAAAAGCACTATGTCATCTTGCTGCACCTGAAGAAAATTGGGCCAATTGAGGGTCTGGATTTGGAAGATCTGAGAGACGGATCGTGGACAGGGTGAGGGGCCGTTGCGATGAAGCCCCGCCATACAATACCCTTCAGGGTTAAGAACTTTACCCCTCATCCTTCGTCCTTCATCCGGTCACCCTTCTGGACACCGAGGTGGAGATGCTTTGCCACGCTTTAACCACTTCTTTTCAAGTCGCAGCGAGAAAGGGTTCGCGCAAAAGGAGATACCTAGTTGGGACGTATATGTGACTTCGTACTCGACATATGTGAGAACAAGAATAGATCACGTCAGCCGCGTCGCACCAGCGGATCTACCCCAGATTCCAGATTCCCAGATTCCCAGATTGACCTGTCGGCACCTTGGTGCGAGCCAGTCGGTAGTCTGGCTCGTGGAATCAGCGCTTGTCGCACAGAGCGGACGAAATCAGGACAGACAGTCTGTCGGTAAACAAATTGACAAGGACCGTCGCAGACGAGCAATTCGCTTTCTTAGCTTAGTGAAGTCAATAATGCCAGTCACCTCTCGCTATCATGGGCCAGCGCTATGCAACCGTGAAATGCGCTCAGAAGCCTCATTCTCTGTTTCAACTTACCTTTTCAACCACTCTGCAAATCATGTAGCAAGATATGATTCGCTTACCGTTTGCTCTTCCTCGTCTTTGACGAAGGCGCAGGTTCGAAAGCATCGTCGTCATCCGAAATTTCCTCAACGCTGTGCTCTTCCTTCACCTGCGTCTGTGACTTGGATGCGGGTTGCGAGAATTTCAATTGCGACTGCCTTGGCGCTTGGTTGGCAGCAGGCGTTGAACGAGTTGGAGCGCGCCTCGCGGGTGCTACTGGAGCTGGAGCAGACCTCTTACTGCCTCGTGTCTTGGGTGCTTCAGATGCTTGGGTGAGGAACAGCCCGGGTTGACTTTCATCATCGTCTCCATCGGGCATCTCAATATCCTCGTCATCTTCATCGCTTTCCTCCACCACCTTTTTCTTGCTTCGGGACTTTGCTGCCGGAGCCGCTTTGGTACCGTTAGTCGAACCTCGTGATGTTGTTGCATTGGTACGACCACCACGCCCTCCGCGGCTGCCACGACCTCCCCGACTCCCGCGACCTCCACGAGGTGCAGACACAATGGAGGCTCCGTCATCATCATCATTGTCGCCCCCTTCATCATCTTGATGAGTATTATTTCCCACCTCGACCTCACGTATGATGGCTTGCGGTTGATCATTCCAATGGCCATCGAGGTCAGAGTCCCAGCCATCTGGTTTTGGCTTTCTTCCAGTACGCTGGATGCGGAATTGGCCAGCCTCGAAAAGCTTTTCCAGCTTTGCTTTACCGTCGTTCATTGCGCTCTGCAGGTCATCCTCGTCTGCGTTGTCCATGCTCATCAATTGATCCACTTGTTTGGCCAAGTTCTGTACAAGGAAGTCATCCATTGCGTTCTTGTCATCTTTATCCACAAACTGGGCAACTGCATCACTGAAAAGATTCTGGGGCAATATGGTCAGAGTTTGCTTGGCCAGAAACTCCTTGATGATCTTCTGGACTCGGACCGTGTCGATAGTGAGATCCTGCAGGACCTCTTGATCTGGCAATTTCACACCGCTTGCTGTCGTCCTTGTCGACGTCTTTTTCTTCCGGTGGAATTGGACCACATCGTTCACATTGGCGACTTTATCGTTGAATCGATTCGAGAACCGTTGCGGGTTCTCACACTCAAAGAGGCCTCCCTCCGGCGGCGTGTTCTCGACCCTCAACCTGATCAAGGGCAGTGGCGGCTCGTCATCCTCGTTTCGGTCCTCTTCGCCCTGGGCTTCTTCCCATTCCTCATAGGCTTCATCAATCATTTCGTGCACAATCTTTTCTAGAAAACGTGTCACTTCCGTCCTATTATTGGTTTTCTTGGCAAGTTTGACTGCTTCTGGCTCATCTTGGAGCACAATTTCTCGCATGACAAACGGTCGGACACTTTTCAGTCGGATGTTCTCCGTCTTGAAGTCTCGCCCGGTGACGCTGAGGATCGCGACCTGTTTCGGCTTTGCCTCGCCTACTGCAAGGGACGTGGCCACTGATGAGCCTGGCTGCATGACGTGGAAGCTGGTTTCAGGATTGTAGGTTGGGTCGATGAGACACTCATGCTCGTGTCCCCATACAACAAAGTCGAGAAAGTCAGGCAGAAAGTTCTCGGGCAAATAGCCTGTCTCTGTGTAGGCGTGATGGTTTTGGTGCACACTCATGATGTTGAACCAATCGCTCTTCTGCTGGCCGGGCTGGAAGAATTTGACCTTGCCATCGCGAAAGGTTCTGAATAGGCGTTCATCCCTCACATTGCTCATGCCATATAGCGCGACTTTGGTGCGACCTTTTTGGAGCAAGACTGGTTTGATCTGAATGTTGTCTGATTCGGGGGTTCGGCCGTAATAGTTGATGAGTCCGGCCGCTTGAAGCAAATCCAGCGCTGCTAGATGGCCTTCCTGGCAAATGTCAGAGTGGGACTGGATGTTTGGGAGGCGGGTACACTTACGCCGGATGGGTCATCATGGTTGCCATGTATCGAAAAGACAGGTATGGCGACGTTGATGTCCGGGTCCTCGTAGTTGACATAATTGAACGCCCTGAATTTCAATCAGCACATTGCTTTACATGGATCTTGCTTTCATCGCAAGTGTAATCCCACACACCCTTGAAACACCTCGCTATTATCGCTCAGCATCTCAAGCTCACACGGTTTTTCCCCATAGCAAGCATTTCGTAGAGTATTCATGACATGGAACATAGACTTCCTGGAGGGTCTGTTGTCATGAAACAGGTCTCCAGCCAAGAGCACCATGTCGACATCCCTCTTTTTTGCCAGCATCATTACTTCATGAAAGCTCCTCCAGCTGTCATCACCGCGCCGTGGGTCTCGCTCGGCGTAGCCCACATGGTTGTCAGTAGATATGAGGATTCGGATAGTGTCAGCCGCTGTAGCATAAGTCAACAAAAGTCACGCTGGGAGGACCATAGTATCGGATAGCTTCAGAATGGTCTGCTTACCAGTAAGGGCAGGCATGATGGCTTTTGTTCACTCAACACAAAATGAGAATCCCAGTAATCAGAAGGAAACCGAAGACAGTTGTGAAAAGACAATGCAGAGGAACAAATCCCGACTTTTGGACAACGCAGAAAACACAGACACCGCTTGCAACACCGGCAACATCCTGTGTCTAATTGTGAGGAGGGGGACGCGGAAAGTCGCGCCAAGAAACTCATCTGAAGCCTGATCACGTGATGCTGCTCCATATGGCTTAGCGTGGATCTCGCACTTCGATCGACTTGACATGAAATCCATCGTTCCGAGTCACTACTTTCAGCCTTCGCAACATGCGCCTCAGCCCCTTCCTCCTCGCTCGGTCAACTTGGAAAGGCCCCAACATTGTCCCGTGTGTTTCCCTCCTCCGTTTTCCTAGAGTTCTCTGACGCCCTGCAGCCTCCCCATCACTCGCCCCAAACCTGGCGAGCGCCAAATCCCTATCAAGACACAGGCGCGCTCCGCAACCATCCTCCCAAATTTCGTGGGTCTCAAATTTCAAGTGCACAATGGCAAGATCTATCAAGATGTGACGGTGACAGAGGATATGGTGGGGCACAAATTGGGCGAGTTCAGCCCAACAAGGAAGCAATTCAAATACTCGCAGACCAAGAATAAATGATTGAGGAATAAGGTAGTTGGGAAGCGTAGGAAGACGGGGCCCAAAGGAAATGAGAGGCTTTGGAAGAGTGTTAGTGAAGACTGATGGCGAAGAAGGGAGGTGGAGGGGCTGGTTATAGAGATGACGATAGCCCGGATAAGGAAGAAGAGGCAGCTTGAAACACTACTACGAGATCCAGTGCCAATGGCAAGCTGAAAGGATTAGCGAGATCGCTATCAGTCTCTTGCAACCTAAGTCAGCACTTGAAGAGCTGCAGAAGAAAGGCTCGGCCAACGGTGCTCGCCCGGCGCTTGTTAGCCCATCCATCTGAGAAGAGGGTTTGGGCGAGACATCTGATCGTGCCTTGATGTCTGGTCTCACACCATAAGGCTGAGGGCAGATACATTGAAAGAGTCAATCATGATTACGAGACTCCTCTCATTGCCATTTCTCGTTCTCTCGACAACCTTCACCGGTTTGTGCAGCAGCTCGAAGGCTCTCTTTTGCCGTATGCCATTCCCAGCATTGTCCAGGAACCAGTTGGGCCACCAGGACACGAGTCATTCCGTTTGGGCTATTTTGTACATGAGTCTTCAGACTGCATCATCCGGTACTGGCAACCGCAACGTCATTCGTCAGACTTTGATGAAACATCTACGTCTCCGTACAAGGCTGACTGTATTCTAGCCGGTACAGCGCAGTACTATCGACCTGGTGATGGCAGCCTGCAGAAATTGAGATAGTCAAAGTATCAGCATCGAAAAGTTTGCAGCCACATAGTCACCGCCTGTGTCTTTTGATTGATTTCGACGTGCGGTGGGACAACAGGAGTATCTGCCACATTGCCTGTGAAAGGCTGCCGCACTCCATCGTATCAGGTGTCCGCTCCAGGTGATGCAAAAGCTGGCGGACAATTTCAGCTACCGAAATCTTACACCTGACTATTGTTTCCCAGCTGAAAGACACTAGTCTGATAAAGGCGCAAGAAAATGGATGTAACCTTCAGCGCTCCACGTCATTATGTTGATCATCCTTGACGGCCTCTTCTTCTTCTCCTTCTTCTCATCGGGTATCCTAGCCACCGTAAAGGTACCACATTCTTACTCTCAATTTACCACTTCAGTTGCTACCTCACATTGATTGAGGATGATGACCGACAACGCTCATTTCAGATTCTGTGGCATCGCCCGCTAGGCATAACGCAACCTACTGTTACGAGAATTGTGAAATCGAAAGCTTTGGCCATGAACATATATTGGCAATAAGTAGAGAAAGACTTGAGACCCTCTCCTATTCAGATTTTGCTTGCTTGAAAGACATATACTACTTTTGTCTCCATTCGTTGATATTTACACCTGTCATATCTTCGAGCTATTCACTGCTTCGTCCTGAGCCCAACGACAACATTCCTCGCTCTCTTAGGTCGCTGCAGCTTTTAGAGCAGTCCGGCAATAAAGCTGGCAGCGTCAGAAGCGTTTGAGCCATACGACGTATGTGCTGGCGTGATCTGATAAGTGCGAGGAGTACCACAGACGCCATCGCCTTGGGCGCAGTACTCCTTGAGTGCGGACGCCGGGAGATTCGCCACCGCCTGGCCGTTCTCGGGGTCACCAAAAATGACAGCTGAATTGCGTTAGAGCAAGTCAATCTTCTCGGCGGTTGCACTCACCTCCAACGAATTGACCACTTGAAAGCGATTGGGCCGCCTGATGTACCACGAAGCCTCCCTGAGAATAGCCAGATAGAACCACCTTGGTTGACGGGCATTGGGAGAGGGCTTGTTGGGTAAGAGACGTCATGAGCGACCCTCCATCACCACCCTGATCTGCATTCCCCTGGGCATTGGCAGCGTATGGGACACCCTGATACGCAACATTGTTTGCATTCAATTTCGATTGCAGGGCCGAGAGCAAAGGTGGGCCAATGACAGCGCCAATGTTGCCAGGCTCACCAGTGCCACGAGCGAAGATGACGGTCAGCTCTTTGCCTATCGACGGTCATCATGAGTGCTCGGCTGTGAAGGGCAAAGCACTTACATGGAGCGTTGTTGGTCACATCATTAGCGGTGCTTGACCCGCCTCCGAAGCCTCCACCGCCGGAACCTCCACCTGACCCCCCGCCTGGAGGGAATGGAAACCCTGGGAAACCGGTGAACGCGGGTGCAGGGGCAGAAGAAACGCAAGCCGCCAGGGCGAGAATGGTCAAAGCATTGAATGATTTCATGATGAAGATAGTCAGAGAAGAGGTAATGGAAAGGAGAAGCAAAGCACCTTGATATCGGGCTCAGGCTCGAAGTGTAGAAAGGTCCATGGAAGAAGCAGATAATCAACGAAGAAAGGACAGCATCTCGGGACATCTTTATATCTACTTTGGAGCGGATCACGGGGCTAGTCCAACGCTCTTCGAAGCCTCCAAAGTTCACCATCCCTTGCCTCTACGAACTTCGACTGCCGAAGCCGAGGAACCTGTGAATGATGTGGATGGAATCCTGGACGAATTTCCCCTGCTGGATGTGCTGGAGACAGCACCAAGTGATCCTGTTTGCACCCCTGAACTCCATCAAAGCGCAAGGCTAAAACTGCTATATGAATGGAAATGAGAAGGACCAAGGATGAGACTTCTGCTCTAGGCAAAACTTATATAGGCCACCAGTCTCGTCGTCTCGACTGCCCGAACGGGCCAAGGAGCAAAACGAGGTATGAAAGTAAAGTCTGAAGAGAACGATCTGAAACATGCCCAATCAAATTTGAGCGGCCTCAGGATCAGGAAACCGCGCCACCAAAGTACCAAACATCTAGTCTGGCGTGGATGAAGATGTGTCAGGGGAAGCCGTCACGATGTTAGTGCTGTCACACCCTGCAAGTAAAGCTTGGCATACATCTTTATTCTTAGCAAGCGACGACTCTACAGATCAAAGCGATTTCGACGGGTCCTCGTCGTTGCCTTGAGTGCAAACAATCCGGCTCTCGGACGAAATTGTCTAGGCATTGTACTGGCACCGTGCTAATCACCTGAGCGTTCACGACTTCATTAAGGTATCACAAAAGTGCAGAAGTTTCAAAGCGCCTCGAGCAAGCTACCTTGTCAGGGGTAGCCTCATCTGAAGCCATACAGACCCCTGTTCAGCCCCGCCTTTAAGCAAATGCACCAGTTCCGGCTCGACTTCATCTAGATCCCAGATCGTAAAGCGCATCAGCTGTGTTGTTGTGACAGTGATAATGCACGCCGTCAGCGGCCGTCAACATTTTCGTGTGCCACGGACCATAGGACTGCGCTGAACGCCTACAAGCGGATCTCGAAGGCTTCAAAACCCTATCCACCCCTGTTGAAGCCCTGGATCTTGAGGTCTACAAGGTTCTCAGCCAACAGGGTGGTTCACCGATGAAAGGCCCGTCACCTCGGAAGACTGATTCACGACATGGCCCGAAACGAGAAAATGTGGTCAGGGTGGAAATGGAAAAGTACCAGGAGTGCAAACAACTTCAAACACCATCGCATCGATGCTTCATCGAGCTCTGTAGATCCAACTGCCGGCGCCTACAGAACGCACGGTTCGCGTAGCGGGCCGACGACTGTTGTGGTTGCAGCGCATATGCTCGTCGGTCCCTCGGGTGCCAATCCTTGATATCGACATGGGTGCTAAGATAAACCGAGGCCTTCAACGCCCAACATCTGAGAAGATGCAGAGTAAAGTGCACTTTGCGGTGCTCAAGCTGACCAGCGAGTCCATGGGCCAATTGCTGCCGGTTTTCAAGGTCACGAGTCATGCAAACTCAATGACAGCTGGCCGCGGCATACGCTGCCAGTCTCTTCTTCTCCATCCACGGGAATATGTCGTTTCGAGTCGACTTGTTCAATTGCCGGTCCCGGGGATCACGGTGTGTTGGCAGAGTATCGAATAACACCCTGCAATGGGGGTCAATTGTCCCAGGAAGGTCGAGACGAGCTTTGACATGATACGAAAATAATTCAGTGCGGACCACGGCACATGGCAAGACTCTCACACGGGTAGCCAACTTCCACAGTCAGCATGAAAGAGGACGAGGCTCGAGTGAAGGTCCGAGTTCGTCGGGCTACAGCGTGTGACATTCTTTTACAATGAATGGTGATTCAGAACTGGTACATTGACTTTCTTCTCATGATAGGGCGGCACGGCCCTGTACATTGCTGTGTGGAGGACGGAACCAGCAAATGGCCCTACCCACCAAACCCATTGGTCTAAAATATTGCCACTGTCAGTGGTTTGCTTACAGCTGGTTTTTCCATCGTACAAGCCATTCGGAGACACTTACCACGAAAGTTTCCACGACCAACCGCAAATGCAAAGCATCTGGCTGGGTTCATCCCAGCTCCAGTGTACCCTGGAGCAAGTCCTGCACCTGCGAGGCTTATCAAACCTAAGCTGAAGGCTACTAAGAATGGACCAATGAAAGGGCCAGTGATCTGTGCCTGTCGAGGGTCGAGGGCAGCGCCAAAAGCGAGGAACCTGTATGTTTACACGATCTTAGTGAGTCGAAGGAGCTATCGACAGGGAAAACCTCGAGATCTTCGATTGAGCTTATCACTTACAGCAGAATGAAGGAGCAGACGGTCTCAATCAGGAAAGCCTGACCGGTAGAAAAGGTGTTCGTATCGAGAAAGCAGCCGCCACCCTCGTATCTACGACGAAGAAAGTTAGTGCTCATCCCACATTATGGTTGGAACTGGCCATCTACTTAGTGATCGCATCGCTTCCAAAGGTGCCCCGAACAAGGCCTCCTGCCAATGCACCGCCGACCAGTTGTCCAATCATATACATCACTGCTCGAGAAACGCCAGTCAGGCCCGTCGTTGCCGTTGCAAACGTAATTAATGGGTTGACGTGACCTCCCGACGCCGGAGCGAGTGCAATGATATGAAGACTCAGCAGAAAGACGTTGGTGATGCCCGCCCAAGCGGGTACGAACACGGTGTTGAGATTTCCAATGGTCACATCAATGAGGGCCGAGAGATAGCAGAGGCTCATCGTCCCCACGAGTTCAACGAACTACCGCAGTCAGGCCTCCCCTTGATCATTGGGATAGATTATTTGGTGACGAAAGCGGATCTTACGGCAGACATCCATATTGAAGGGTCGGTCCAACCCGTGGCAAAAATGCCGAGGAGATGGGGGCTCGTGAGCTTGCCGTGATCCACGTGCAGTCCTTTGTTCAACGTTTCGTCTCGCTGCGTTGGGGCAAAAGACCCTAAAAATACTGCTCCCTTGGTGGGTACCGCGACGGTCGCTGGCTCCGTGGCCTCGTGTTGATGCAGCATGCTCGCGTCTGAGGGTTTCTCCATCGCGACTGATGGACGTTTACACCATTCAAGATGTGATTGGCTGTCTGAGATAGGACTGAAGGCAGCGTTATGCTCTAGAGGACTAACATCATTTGTCCTACGAAGCTGCAATAATGCAGGACAGTCAAGAGGGGGGACGGAATCTGGTCTTCATGAATCTGGAAAATGTATTCATATAAGGTCAATTCTGGGCTGGACGCCTAATCGCACCACGCCGGCGACTGGCTGGAAGCTTTGATGGGGTTCCATCAGTCAGCATCAATCAGCAAAATGCTGCATGTTTTGATTGGCCCGTCGTGGGCCATGTTTATATAGACGGATTCTTTACTGTGCAATGCGTCAAATGTGTAAAACTTTCACATTCTCCATAGAACATATTGTGATTGAGGAGTATGATAACAGGCGCTGATTAGAACGTATTTGATGATGTTGCCGCGCCCCCAGCACCAGCAGCCCCGCCTTGCAAGATTTGAGCTAAAATCCTGGAACAAGTCCTGCATGTCTGTCAAACTTCATCTCGAGGACAAAACACGCAAATCACAAGCGCCCATGAAGGAGAGCCGTTCAATCCATCCTGAGAACTCGGAGACTGATGTTGAATGGGACTCGCTCCTTCTTGTAATTTCTTTCGATGGACCAGCCATGACCGGGAACCACATCAGTGTTGCAGCTACAGCAAGAGCTCCCACGGTTGACATCAAACATCGTCCGACCAACTGGACAGGCTGAGAAGCTGGCATGCCTAATGACGCCTTCAGACGAAGCATACACTCCCTGTCCACCTTTCCGTCCGAGGCTCATATGTGCAAATCGAACCGCGCCCAGCATCTTTTCCTCCACGATCTCTTCCGGGTCAGGGCACCAATTTCAAGCCCACAGCGCCCTCTTGTCCACCGACTCGAGATTTCTTGGTCTTCCGATGAACAGTCCCTTGCAAGATTCTGAGCTGGAGTCCGCAACAATAAGAAGACTGCTCCGCTGCTACAATGGCGCTGTTCAAACGGTGGTTGTACGGCAGGAATTATGCGGCCGCAGAGCCTCTGGGGATACGGGAAGATATGCCAACGATTGAAAAGCTTCGAGAAGAAGTAGTTCTGAGGGAGAGCAGGGCGAGGCAGCAAGATCTCGATGAAGCTTTGAGAAGAGAAGAAGCAATGAGTGGCTGAACAGGCAAAAGAGGTGCTTCATTGTGAGATCGACGTTGCTACGATGTTCTTCCCACTCAGGTGCGGAGCAGGATTGCGATCAAAGGTCGTGCTCAACAGTTTCCTTGGGGACTTTCGGCTACGCCGTTCGCAAACTTACTATGCCATCAGCTTCTGGGTTTCATTCTCGGAACACTGTGTGCGTTTGTGTGACTAGCTCTTTCCGAAGTTGCTTGCGTGGAACATGGCCTACAAAAAAGTGATTGACGTTGATGCAATTGTCTCGGCTCACCGCCCATGCAAAGCAAGTGATGGCCCGAGATTGCATATCCACAAGCACAGTCCCTTCTGTCTCGGCCGCCAGCATGGACACTTTGAAATGTGCCAAACCGTTTTACACGTGGTTCAGACGAGCAGAATGAGATACTGACCTTGTCGCATCATGTTTGAGTCAATCCCCACGTCGACTTGGACCACGGAACGCATGCTACTACAATTTGACGGATGCACCATATTTGTTGCGGCGTCTCTGCGGATGCCCTGCCTACTCAAGTTTGCCCATTGCATGAAAGAAAGTTGAGACCGCTTGTCTAGTTGGTAGAAAAGCAGTAACAGCGCCGGATTCTTTCCTGCCATTCTTTCAATTCAAAAGACTCCATATTGATCTCCAGCTCCAGCAGGCCTGAATCGAGCTTAGGAAGCGTGAGCTCTCAAAGCCCGCATAGCTTCAATACTCTCCACGAGCGTACATCATTTTACCTGACCAGGCCTTTGCATCCCTGGGGTCCGTCTGCTGGTCTTTTGGGCAAGGATGACTCGCTTTACCTCGTCTTGGAGCACGATGACCGTCTGCTCTCCTCCATCACATCCCGACGAGCTCTTCTATGACCTGTCTCCTTCAACTATCCCAGCGAATGCTGACGGGCCCTCGCCTGATGAGCCAAGCTGTCGTTTACCGCTCAGGAGCAGGAATAATGCTGAAGAGACCTTTACCAGACGAACGTGCTCCCTTGACGGCAGCGAAGAGAAAGGTGGAGACGATCTCGACGCTGTACCCATGACACTCCGCCAACTCAGCGACGAAGATCACCCACAGACTTCTGATGTTTACGGCAACCACCCTGACCCTGACGTCGATACCGACACCGAGATGACCAGCAACGACAGCACGGGCAGCTATGCCGAATCACAACCATCAAGTTCATCCACTGCCAGCCCAATCTCCGGTAGCTTCAAGGCCGCTCGGAACACTCCAGCACCCTGCTGCAGCCACCCCCGGATCACCACGAAAGCTCCTCAAGCGGCACCCACTCTCCCCTCCTTGTCTTCGACCCTGCAACATGACCCTATTTCCTCCAGCAGCTCATCATCCACAGAGGAGTCGACAGCGACGACCACAACGCCCTACCGCTTCTGCACCTCCTGCGATACTTTCATGGGCTTCTCCCCAGACGCGACCCTTGCTCGGCGCAAATCCAGCATCCTTGAGCCCATCCGCCTGCCGAATATGGCGGTCGATGTCCCAGCGCCTCCTCCAGCTTCACCCTACAAGCTCAAGACATTTCTTCCTCAGCCGGGCTTTCGGAAGCCCAAGCAAATACCGCAGCAGCAATGTCGTCCTCCCCGCCCACTGCCAGCACCAACACGTTTCCGCGGCTCACAGCGTCCGGGACTCGGTTCGATGGATCCGCCCCCGTTGCAGCCGAGGAAGCGGCTCCTGGAACCGCCATTTGAGGGTAATGGTGGCGAGAAGAGGATCCGATGGGTGAGTCCGACTGTTTCATTTGTCCAGGTTCTCCTCCGCGGGATTCGCCAGCGAGCAGTGGGAATTACTCTTCCGACGTCTGATGGACCTCATCTCCCCTCGTCTCTCCTTGCCCCCTTTCCCCTTTCCCCTTATCCCTCTCCAACAGGGAATTCTCCTCACCCCTAACCCTCTTCGCTTTCGGACCGATCCCCCCCCCCCCCCCCCCCCCCCCCCCCCCCCTCTCCCCCCCCCCCCCCCCCCTCTTCCCCCCCCTCCTCCCCCCCCCCCCCCCCCCCCCCCCCCCCCCCCCCCCCCCCCTCTCCCCCCCCCCGCCCCCCCCGCCCCCCGCCCCCCCTG